>JAQZBX010007281.1:0-41529 GCA_029593785.1 Cabassous unicinctus | reverse complement strand
AGAGAACTTATTATTAGGAGACAGGGGTGCCTTGGAAATAGTCAAGAAACAAAGACTGGAAGATTGTAGGGACTCTCCATCCTTGGTCATCTTTGTTCCTTTCTGTGTCTTTGCTTGGTCTAGTTAGTCAGGAACCTCCTTCTAATCAGCACTTTCTGGTGCACAGTTGGAATACAGTGTCCAGGCCTGGGCTCCACACCCTGAGGAGCAGACTGTTTAAAGGAGAGCCATAGAAATGATTAAAGAGCTGAGAAAAATTAGGCCTGGAGAGGAGATGCTAAAGGACTGAGGATAATTCATTCGGAAAAAAGTCTGCTCTTGGGCAAAATACAGTCTTCAGTATATATGGGATTATTATTGTAAGAAGATGGTGACCGGCTGTTCTAGTCTTCACTGAGAATAAAACAAGGGGGTACAGACTTGAATCATAGCAAAAGGGATCCAGGCTGACTGTGAAGACTGTAGGCATCGTGGTGGCTTTTGGGAGAAAGTTGAGACCGTTTCTTTAGGTACTTTGACAATAGATGGTTCTTGTCTCCCTGGGATGATGTTTGCTCTTCTTCAGGCAGAGGGATGGCCTGGAAGGGCCTGCCAGCCCTTCTTAATTTCGGGGGTAGATATTTGGTTAGGTGGTAGAATCCATTATTTTTTTTCCCTGGTGAATCAATGATATTTTTTTCATGCTTAAAACCATATCGTGCCATTAAGTAATTTTCTACCTTCTGTTCATTAGTTTCAAGTTTCAGTGTCTAGCTAGCCAGGTGCATTCATGTTAGATTTGCAGGTTTGGGGCATATTTGTTATGGTAATTTAGAAAATAATATGATGAGCATGCTGCTTTTTACCTTCAAAGCACTCAGTGGCTATTCGAAAGACACAAGACTGCAATGCTTATTTATTTTTATTATTTTTATTTACTTATTTTTTGCAATGCTTATTTATTTTGCTTTCAATCACATGGTTTGATTTTTAAAATAAAAACAATTACCATATAACCTCCAGTTACAAAAGAAAAATAATCAAGGCTTCCTTCCTCCTAATTGCTTTAAATTCAACTTTTATGCCATTGAGGTACAGGTAACTTAAGTATTGAAGGCTGCTCAGCTCACAATGTGAGGGATAAGGGAAGAGTAACATTTTGTAATAAAATCCTCAAAACCAGCTCTAAATGTTACATGTCTCATGTGTTGAATGAAAACCTTCATATGTGGAAAAAAAGTCAGTGGAAACTTTCATCTAGTATTTATCAGGAAAAATGGTTTCAGATATTCCCCAGCTAAATATACCATGGCAGAAAAATTATAATGGAAGAGTGAAAGTCTTGTTAGGGTTGTTTAGTGCCTAGAAAGTCATTAGATTAAAACTCATCTTCTCATTTTCATATCTTTAATCTCACTTGAAAGTCCTTCTCTTGGTTCATGGTGACTCTGACCTGCTGGAAGTAGTTTCAGTGATGAACAGAACTCTTCTGATAGGAGAAAGCTGTCACAAAAAAGTAAGGCCTTTGAATAAAAATAAACAGTGGCTGGATCTGATAATTACATACAAAATTTTATGTACCTACATTTTGACACTAATAGATTGTTTTGCTTCCAGATGGATGTCAGTTTAAGTGATCCTAGAATGCCCTCTCCTACGTACTACCCACTTCCCCCATTAGGATATTCCCTAATGGCAGAAATTTCATATCTATTTGAAGTTATTATGGTCCCAGTTGGTATATGTAGAACAGTTACAGTTTAGTCATGTTTATTTTTCTATGTTAAATTCGAGTGAAATGATAAAGAATTGGGTTCAGAGGTGTACTTATCTTCGAAAGCACCCGTCACTCAGGTGAGAGGTATCTTTGAACAGAGTGTGCTGCCTGATGCCACCAGCTGCTAAAATGGTCAGATGAAAGTGGACAGGTGAGCCTTAAAGGGAGCCAGGGCTGCTGGAAAGTGCCTGTGTATCCACAAGTATAGAGTGGGCGCAGCGGGAAAGGGCGGGTGCCGTACAAGTGCCTGCTCTCTGAGGGTGGACAGGCAGTGAGAGACTAGAGAGCCAAGGGCAGGCTGAGGCTGCCAGGGTGGAATCAAGACCTTTTTTGGGCGAATGGCTGAGAGAGGTATTAGAGACCTGGCCGCTGTTGAAACAATGTCCACGCTCCAGGCCTTTGGCCCAATTTTCCCTGAAGTCCTTTTAGAAATGTTGGCTCCTGCACCAGACAGGCTGTTTCCTCCTAGTTTCAGATTAGCCTCATGCTCTAGTCTTGAAATCATTAGGTTTCTTCTGTTTTCCTTATGGTAACATTCTTTATCCCAGTACAATGTTGTTTTAGCAAATAGCCCGAGGAAAAATGGAGTGCCAGGCCTCTCAGTGTTTATCCAGCCCTGTAGCCCTAGGTGCAAGGGGAGCCTGGGAGTTTAGAATACTCTCTCCCTCTCCCTTATCTTGTTTAGTCTTTGCTTTCAGTTAGACGCTGTCCCCAAATGAAAGAGGAATGGTCCTTGTAAAGCAACACCTGGCCTGCAGTGATGGTATAGAGTTATGAATCTTTCTGTGATTCTTCTACATTTAGTGAAGGAAAAGCAGAATGTTCAATTACCCAAAACTGGTTTACCACATTACACTTTAAATCACATTTATTCCCCCTCACTCTCCAAGGACATGATTAATTTGCTTTGTAGAAAATTTCTCAACAAACAGCAATGAGAACTTTTGTCTTTCTCTTAACAGGAAAAATGAGGCAGCTGCCACCTAGCCATTGAAATGGTACTTTTTGTGAAAGTCGTCTGGCGAGGCAATAAGATAACCATGTCCTACCACTAAACCATGCCTGTGCTGTTAGTATCTTTTTGCCACAAGGACATAGATTAGAACAGGAATGAGGATGGGTAGGTGGAAGATGATTGGCAAAAATCCCAATGTAGATGATGCATAACTTTAATTTCTTCCTGCCATCTGTTTTTAGGTTTGCTGAAGATAAAGAGCTGAGCTTGAAAGTGAGAACAGTGGCAGATAGGCAGCCTCATGTTAAAGAGGTGTCGGGCAGATTAGGGGTCAGATAGATTCAGAAAAGCCTAGAATTCATTCCAAACAGCAGGAACAGTGTAGTTGGGGCCACTTGGTGAGTGAAGAGTGAGTTAGCCTACCCAGAGTAAAGCAAAATGAATGAATGAGGATTGTGAGACTCATCAGCAGTTAGACTGACCTCTACTGTCTGTCACCAGGGGTTGGTCCTCAGCACAGTGTAGCCTCACGTTGTGAGCGGCTGAGAGCATGTCCTCCTGACACCACACCATGGAGAAAGGGTTTGCCAGAAAGTCTCGGTCCTCAGGCTGTGGAATAAGCTGAAGAAAGCCTTGCTACCCTAAATAGTGACAGCTGAGGATCACGAGGGAGCCTTCTGTTTGGGGTGTCATGACCTTTCCTGTCACATCTTCACATTCTGGCAGGCTGTTAGGGAGGAGATTTGTGTGACAGGCTCACCTTTCAGCATGCCTCAGTCACACCACTTAGAGCAGGAGTGTGGAGGAAGGAGACAGAAGAGAGCTTGCCCTGCTTCCTAAACACCTCCTTCTCCCTGAGTCAGGACCAGGTTACAGAGGTCACTAATCACATGGTAACATCCAATGATAAAGTGGACAGTCTCTCCCCTAATCCCCTAGAGTGTGGCATTTGTATGGATTACTAAAGAAGGGGTGTTTATCTCACCTGGGCCATTGTCCACACACATCATGGCACCTCTTCCAATCTCCTCAGCAAAGATGCCTGTCTTAGAATCCAGGCATTCACAGAGGGTGACTCTTGATTTTTAATTATGTGGAAAATCACTTTCTCTCCCTCCCCTTTAAAAAATGATAAATGACTTAGCTGAAGCAGTCATACCATGCCTTTTCAGGATTGTTTAGAAGCTCTGGAGGTGGAAATATGATGGATGGGATTTGAATTCACTTAGCGCTAAGATAAATTGTCACTAAACTCAAAAGGTTGCAGATTTTCACAGTCAAGCCCATTTCACTTTGAAACTAGCTATTCTCTATAGGCTTTTTTATTTGTTTTTTTGTCAGTAACAGGAAAGGAATGGGATTATAATGATCAGATTAGAAGAACACCATTACAATCAGTAAGGCAGTCGCTTTGCTTAGTGAAATATTTGGTTTGGTTGCCTGTCTCGCTGCTTCCTACAGTGGCAGCAAGAAACATGTGGAAGGGGTTAGTCCCTGCCACCACCCTGATAATGAAACATATACATTCCTGTTGTAGCAAGCTCCATGATTTTTCACAATAAATTGAAAGTGATTCTTTGTTCATATAAATTTAGAAAAAAATTCTAATTCATCTTTTTTTTTTAAAATATTTATTTTTCCCCTGTTCGTTGTGTGTTTGTCTTCTTTTTAGGAGGCACTGGAATGGAACCAGGGACCTCCCATGTGGGAGGGAGGCATCTGATCGCTTGAACCACCTCTGCTCCCTGCTTTGTTGTGTCTCTCATTGTGTTTTCCTCCTTGTGTCTCTTTGTTGCATCATCTTGTTGTGTCAGCTCACTATGCCAGCCCGTCATGTTAGCTTGCTGTCTTGCTTGTCTTCTTTAGGAGGCACTGGGGACTGAACCCAGGACCTCCCATGGGTAGGTGGGAGCTCAACCACTTGAGCCACATCTGCTTCCCCTAATTCATCTCTACAACACCAAGATAAAAACAATGGATTTACTCTGGGCAGAATTTTCCCAAAGATTATATATTTGTAATTACTTAAATGCATAGATCACCTCTGAAAGATACAGAAGAGACTGGTAACTTTTGTTTCCTCTAGGGAGGGTAACTGGATGATTGGGAGAGTAGGCTATTACTTATTAATTTTAAAACTACCCATTAAAATATTACCTATTGGGAAACAGATGTGGCTCAAGTGATTGGGTTCCCATCTACCATATGGGAGATCTAGGGTTCAATTCCCGGGGCCTCCTGGTGAAAGGCAAGCTGGCCCACACAGTGACTGGCCTGAGTGGAGAGCTGGCCTGCGCAGAGAGCTGGCCTGTGCAGAGTGCTGGCCCGCTCAGAGTGCTGGCCCGCTCAGAGTGCTGGCCCGTGCAGGAGTGCTGGCTTGCGCAGGGGTGCTGGCCTGCACAGAGAGCTGGCACAGCAAGATGATGCAACAAAAAGAGACACAAAGGAGATACAATAAGAGACACAGCAGACCAGGGAGCTGAGGTGGCGCAAGAGATTGAGCACCTCTCTCCCACTCTGGCAGGTCCCAGGATCGGTTTCCAGTGCCACCTAAAGAGAAGACAAGAAGACACAGAAGAACACAGAAAGAGCAGAGAGCGAGCACAAAAACAATGGGTGGAGGTGGGGAAGGAAATGAATAAAAAAATGTTAAAAAAAAAATTACCTATTAAAATTCAAATAAAATTTTTCTTTAAACTTTTTTCTTTATTAAAAAGTGGACACCATGTAGGCTGGTTTGCTTTTCAGTTAATGTGTGTGATTGAGCCTCTGTATACATTCTACCGCCCCAGTTTGTGTTGAAGACAGATACAAATAGATGTAGCATATTTATTTGTATTGCATAGGAATAGCAAAGGAGTCAAAGAAAGTAAACCTCTTTTGGAACAGTTTTAGATTTATCAGAACAATTGTCCCACCATGTCACATCACCATGGAAGGTTGATGATGTGCTTGGCTAGAGATTGCTAAATAATGTTAATTTAAACATGAATTTAAGATAAGCCATCTTTTATTGCTTATCTTATAAATGTGATATCTTTTTAGAGTAAACAGTCTAGAAATGTTGATAAACAGAAGAAAAGTCATCCACAATCTTACACTTCAGATCACTGTTGTGAACCTTTAAAAATATATCCATATATATCCATATAATCCCTTTTTCTATGCTAATTTGTTCAATATATTGCTGTGTCTATGGTATGTGTGCATGTTTGCATGTGAACTAAAATTCCTCCAAGGGCCAGGTAGATGACATAAATGTGTAAAATCAGCTGGGTACAAGAGAAATTAAAGAATGAAGAGGATTATGCTAAACCAGATACTTAGCCTAAAGCTATTCAAAGTTCCAGTAATAAATGGCCAAATATAACAATCTGGGTTATGTATGTTAACTACATGTATGCATATATATCTATGTATGTATACATGTATGTGAATATAACAATTTGGATTTAGCTTGTGGGCCACCAATTTATTTCACAGGAGGTAAAGAATGCTATTAATTTCTTATGTATCCTTTCAGAGATATTCTATGTGTTGATGTGTGTAAAGTATATGTGTGTGTGCACATATTCATAAATTTATTCTTTCCCTCCCTTTTATTACACAAATGATAGCATGTCAGTTGCGATTTTAATTCTGAGGCTCAGCCAACTCCTTTAGCTGACAGTTTGTTGCCCAGTCTGCATTATCACTTGTTACCTCTCTGTTGATCTTCTAGGTTCTTGGTTCTCTTCCAAGAGTGAAGGAGTTCTTTTCTACTGTGGTATATTTGCATTTCTTTTCTAGTGAAAAATATCCTTACTTTAAACCTTACGCAGTTCCCTCTCCTTCATTTCATTTAAGACCCTATCAAGTTCCCTTTATTTTCTTTCCCTAGCCCTGTTACAGTTTTTTTTATCACCTATCAGTTTTGATTGTCTTCAGATTTCATTAGCATTTTGTTATGCCCAACTGCAAGCATCATAAAAGATGTTAAATAGGAGTAAGCCTGAGCTTGACCCTTGGGTCATTCTATTAGACTCAGCCACCTTCCCTAAATTGAATACTGTGTCATCCATCATTGTACTTTCTAAATGCTCTTGCCAACAGCATTTAACTCTAAAGAGCTGCTTTCAAAATCTACCATCTGCTACCATCCTCCATGTAACAATATAACACATTTAATGAAGAATCTTGTTCAACTTATAAGACTATTAGGCACGATTCTGTTGACATTGCACACATTGGCAGCTTTTCTTGAGCTTTTTAAAAAATTACTTGGCTGCAGATAATTTATATACAGCACTTCCTTCCAAGGTGCTTAGAGTTAACACAATATAGTGAAAAGAATGGAGTTCTAATTTTGATTTGATTAATGTGTGATCTTGGTAGGCATTTAACTGCCTTAGCTGTGGTTTCCTCATCTACAAAATAGGGTTAATAATATCCATTCCACTTATCTTACAGGGTTATTGGAATAAAATTACATAAAAGCAACCTTATTAAATGCTATATGAATAGATTCCTTCCCCACTCCAAGGTTGCCAAACAATCAACTGAGAAAATATGGTGGCAGTGTATTTATAGTTATACTGTTTAACATCACAATTTCCCCCCAAACCTCTCTACTTTCCTTCAACCCCTTTCCTAATACTTATTCAGTAAGTGACTTTGACTGACTTCTCAGAGACTCTAGTCAAAGGCTTCTTCAGTGCCTCTCTTCTCTGCTTCCAAAATCTTCACTTTCAGGCCTCCTTTTACTCTTGCAGTGATGAAAGCATGTTCACTTCGTCATCCTGGTATACCCTTCCACCTATGCCCTACCTCCCATTCTTTCCTATCTTTTCTGTTTTAGTTTGCTAATGGCTGCCAGTGCAATATACCAGAAAAGAGTTAGCTTCTACAATGGGATTTATTAGGTTAAAAGCTTATAGTACCAAGGCATCAGGCATCAGGTAAAGCTCTCTCCCCGAAGGTCAGCTGCTGGTGATGCTGGACTCCTGCCATGTGGCACTGCAGTATGGTGGCTTTGCTGGGTCTCTGCCTTTTCCTCCAGGCTGACTTTCTCCCCAAGCTCAGCTGTGGGCAATCAGGCACATGGTGGTGTCCGCTGGTCTCTCACCTCTCCTCTGGGTCTTGTTTCTTCAGCTTTGGGCTGTTCCATCTGTGGCTTTTCTTTCTCCCAGTTTCATTGATTTCAACTTCTGGAGGCTACTCCTGTCCCTGCAGCTTTTTTTTTTTTTTGTATCTGTGGCTTTTTACTCCTCGTCTATAAAGGACTCCAATAAGAGGATTAAGACGCACTCTGGGTCATGCCCTTCTGAAATGATGTAATGAAAAGGAAGTTCCCTTAATGGAATCCAATATAAAGGCCCCATCTACAATAGGCTGACATGCACAGGAATGGATTGGCTTTAAGAACAGGGTTTTCTGGGGGTCCACAAAAGATTCAAACTGCCACACTTCTCTGGCTTTGCTCCATCTTTCTATGGTATAGTTTTTCTTTCTCTACTGGTTTCTCCTCCTCACCTACAAGTGTGATTTTTTTCTAATAACTTTCCCTGTGAGCAGCTAGTTCCCCACGGCTACCACTGATCCCATCTTCCTTCTCACTGTCAAACATTTGTTCCTTCCCATTGTTGCCAGAATTGATAGTTCCAAGTTCTTGGTCATGCATCACACTTATAAGAAAGTTAGAAAAGAATTTAATAAGGAGAAAGTACACCCTTAAGACATGAGTGCGGGCATGCTCAAGGGAGAGATGTGCTCCCTCTCTCTAGGGTTTTCTGTTTTTATTGGCTATCAAAGGGGGTTAAAGTCTGCACTGATTGGTGTATCCAAGACAAAGCAGGGGAAACTCATTGGGTGGTTTGGTTTCTAGGGGTTGTTGTCCAGTGGTGGTTGGCTTCTGCTTACTGTCCTTGAGCTCTGCAGGTCACGTTGACTGGCAGTGATTGTCCTCTGGCCATTGTCCAAGAGCCCGGCTGGTGTTTACTGCACGAGGTGTTTATGAAAGTACATGGGTGGTGGGGCCTTTCCTGTTTTTCCTTCTTTCTGCTGTGTGAAAATGTTGCAAGTTGCATTATGATAAAGATGTTTGTATTCTGAGAATTGGCACTTGGGGTTTTCTTCTCCTCCTCCTCAGGTCCCTATTTTATCCTGCCTCAACATTTCCTTCCCACCCACTTTGCCCTTAGCTTCTTGCAGTCAGATCCCCTCCCACCCCCCACCCCCAAATTACCCTGCTGAATCTGATGCCTTGAAGGTCACATTCTTGTAACCAATCTACTGGTTTTTACTCAGTGTACACCTTTCTTGAATTCCTTACATTTAATGTCATAATAATAAAGCACAATCCTGCTTTCCACCCCCACCTTCCTGATAAGGGCTGGTTTCTCCTTTTTTTGCTCCTTAAATTTAAGCATTTTTTAAGGTTCTGTCCCCATCAAGTCTCATGTCTTCAACTGTTACTTCCTAGGATAATCCCCAAATATTCAGGTCAAATCCTGATTGTAGTCCCAAATTCCAGACCTGCATTCCTAAAAAGCAGGGCATCTCCACATGAACGTCATGATGAAGTCATTCAAACTCAACAATTCCAAGTCAAACTCATAATATTTTTTGTCAAAGTTAGTCTCTACACCTGATTTTCCTATTTCTGTTCAGATGGCTTTCCTATAAATTGACAAGTACTTCTACAGCTGCAAAATAAACTGAACTCCAGGCCTGTGGGCAACCAGTGAGGAATTAGGTGGAAACAAATCAGGAAAAATAATAGAGTAGTAGCAGTCTCAGTGAAATCAACATGAGCCATAAGGAGAAAAGCAGGCAGGGGAACAGGAAATTAATATCAAGCTTTTTGCTTATTGTGGAGTCAGAAGACCAGAACTGTTCAATACCCCAGTATTTGTTTTCTAGTCCTTTATCAAGGCTCCTCAGGAGCAGATACAAAGCCTGGGTCCTTACCACAATAACCCATTGTTTAAAAACTGCTGTGTGATGTCAGTATATCTTCAGATTATCTAATTTTTTTTTCATTTAAAATACATTTATTGAAGTATATCATTCATACATGAACACACATAAACAATAAGTGTATAGTAATCAATGTGCACTTGCAAAACAAACATGCATATCATTATTCAGGGCTCCCTATATAACCCCACCACTAATAACTTGCATTGTTGTGAAACATATATTGAAAACACATGGTCAAAATATTGCTACTAACTATAGCCCATATTGTACATTTGGTGTATTTTTTCCCCAACCCACCTGATTACTAAGACCCTGTATTAGTATTACATATTTGTTGTAGTTCATGAGAGAACGTTCTCGTATTTGTCCTGTTAGCCACAGTCCATCTTCCACCACTGGATTCCCTGTGTTATACAGCCCCATGCTAGGTACAAAACATTCAAAGTGTACACTCAGTGGCTCTCATTTTCATCACTTCAATGAATTTTAGAACGTTTTCATTAATCCAAAAGGAAAAATCCCATACCCTTATATACCCCCCTATTTTTGTCCCTTAGTATTGAAAAAAATATCTTCTTGCCATTGCTGCAAAAATATTACAATATTACTTTTAACTATTGTCCATGAGTTATATTAGTTGTAATTTTCCTGTGAATCACCATATTCTGAACACTTTGTAAAAGTAGAACATTCTTATATTTATACTACTAAATACAATCTTCATCTACCACAATTGCTGTTATACAGTCCCTAGATTATTCTCTAGCTTCCTTTCAATTGACATTTACATCCATAGACTATCTCTTTCAATCACAATCACACTTACAAATGAGCAGTGTTAGTTATACTCACTATAATGTTACCATCAACTCTATCCACATTTTTACAATAAACCTTATTAAAAATTCTACATACATTAAGCATCAGCTCCCATTCTCAACCCACATTCTATCTCCCAGTAATCTATATTCTAGAGTTTACCTCCATAAGTTTACTCATCATATTTAGTTTATATTAGGGAGACCATACAATATGTGTCCTTCTGCATCTGACTTATTTCACTCAACATAATGTCCTCAGGGTTCATCCATGTTTTCATATGCATCCCGTCTTCATTAGATCTTATCTCCAAATGACTGTTTTCATTTCTATTTCTACCAACGAAGTGTGAGAGTCTCTATTTTTTTTTTTTTTTTACTTCTTCACCAACACTTGATTGGTAGATGGGAAATTGTATTTTATCTGCAATTTCCTGATTACTATTGAGGCTGAGTATCTTTTTCACATTTACTAGCCATTCGTCTCCTATAAGCCAACTGCTCATAGTCTTTAGTTCATATGAATTAACTGTTCATAATCTTTTGCCCATGTTTTTCTGTTGGATTGTCATTCTCTTGCTGATTCGCAGTTTTTAAAATATATTCCAGCTCCTGACACTTTGCTGGTTATATGTGATGCCAGTATTGCTTCTCAGTCTACGGCTTGTCTTCTAACATTGCTTCAAGTGTCTTTTTATCCTTCTAAATTTCAATTCAGTCTTCCAAGTGGGTTTCCTAATTGGGCATTTTAGTGAAATTGCCTTTGTCATGCTACTCATAAATCAATTTCCTTTTAACTAAATTTGTTCACCAGGAGTTTAGAATAACTGGATGAATTAAAAGATGAATTTTTGAACTTAGGGATCAAAAGCCCACTCAGAGATGTTTAAAAAAAACCTGAAACACCAAAAAGCAACTTTGATCCTTTAATAAATGAGGTATAGCCTTCATATGTTTCTTTGTAATAGAATCTGAGTCTGGGAAGAGGGCACTTTGATATCTATAATATCCAATTTAAAATTCACTGAATTCTAGACATAAAGAACTAGAAGGAACCATAGGGACTGTCTGGTTCAACCCTCTCATTTTACAGGAAATAGAGGCTTAGAGAGATGAAATTAAATATTTGGGGTTGAGACCTACTTTCTTTTCTCCCAAAGTTTCCATTTTTTAAAAGGATAGATTTAGCTCATCATTCCCCCAGGGAATTGGACTCTCACAATTTGATTTGGACATACATAATCTCCTAGAAGTTTCCCTCTTCTTTTGAGGTACCTGCTCCTCATTTACCAACACTCTAGAAGTTGTACCTAAATCCTGGTCAAATGCTTTGGACACATAGCTGTTAATATTACCCTGAACCTCATGGGTATTATAAATCAGGCTGTAGAATGGATGGGGGTCTTCCATTTTCTGTTTTCTTCTTCCTTCTCTTTCTTTCCTTTTTTTTTTTTAAATTAAGATCCATTTCCCTTTTCTAGGGAGTGAACACAATAATATTCTTTCTTGGACTTAAGGCAACTTCAGTTAGAAATAAATCTCTCCAAACGGTTAGATGAGAGTCCCTTGAGCAAGACTAAAAGGCCTCACTATTTTTTCCTCACTTGTTTTTCTTATGCATACTCCACATCTAAATGACCGAAAAGTTTATTTTGGTTAAATCAGTTTTCTTTTCTAAATAAAGCACACTAAACGAGGGGTTATGTTTCTTGTTAGAGTCCTTTTTAGCTCTAAAATGTCTATGAATCTAGGATAAGATACATCAAAAGGGATTTGAGAAAAAGCAGAGAATGTAAAAGTCCTTTGGGGCTGCTACTAATGACCATCTATCTTAACTGCCCAGTGTTGTTTAGTGACTCCTGGATTTTCCTTAAGCTACTTTCTGTAGTAATTGTCAGATTTCTCTGGGTACTTATTTGAAAAACAGCTTTCTACAAACAACAGCTCTGCATGCTAGAAACCAGGTGATTAGCTCCGAAAGGACTGTGGTCACGTCTTAATCGCCTTTGTTTACCAGTGCTGCCTGATGATGAGGATAAATATTAAAATATAATTATGCTTACTGCAGGCCCGGCAGTAACAATACTGGTCTGAGTATTTTGCATCCATTAATAACTCATTTAATTCTCACAACTCTAGGGAGGAAGTTACTATTATCATCTCCACTTTATTCCCCGGGGTTTTAGCTGTTTGAGCCTTCTCCTTTCTGTCCCATGGCAGGATCAAAATGTCAAAGCTCTCTCCTCTGTGTGTGTCTTCTTGAGTGAGTGTCCATTTATATTGGCCCACCAAGGGGGTGGGGACTCAACCCCAGTGACGCCTTACTGACAAAGCCCTAATCTTAACAGGTAATTTAATCAAGGGCCCCTCAACTGAATCCAATATAGTCAAAGGGTATCACACCCAAAAGAATAGATTAGTTTACAAACATAATTTTTCTCTTTTTGGGATTCATAAAAATACTCTTGAACTGTCACAGCTGGCTCAATAAATGGTGGCAGAATGACTGGGCAGATTCTCAGATTTCAACTGTATGTTTTGATGGCAAAAAGCACCAGCAATACTCTGCCACTCGCCAAAAAATAAAAAAATAAAAAAGAACCAGCAGTAAAATGTTGATTTCATGACTTATTTATTTATATGTATCTAGCTTGATCCAGAATGGAATTGAAGCTGTTTGACTCATATTCCTCTCCATAATTAATCATATAGTGAATTTCTCATATAATCGAATTAATCATATAATTAATCATATAATTGAATTTTTAAGTAGAGCAAAAATCTACTAATTATTGCCCAATTATATATGCTTTCTTGTGGTTGTGTTCTTTTATTGATCATTTCAAAATAATTGAATTTTAGTTGAATTGCAGTTGAAAGTTGCTAAGGACTAAATTGTTCTCTTTTAGTTTCCAGTTTTAGGGGAGATCACATAAACTGAGCTAAATGCGGAATCTAATTTTTTAAGCAATTACCAATTACTATAAGAAACACCCATCACTGGGATAAAATGTTTTGATACTATTGTTGTTTTCAACATAATTTCTCTTTTACATAATGGAAAAGTCCTAGGGGACTGTGCAGTCATCCTGGATTAGGAAAGCTGGTGTTGTAGATTCCTAGTCTGCTTAAAGCAGAAACCATAAAATGGGTTGGTTTAAACAATGGAAATTTATTAGTTTACAGTTTGAGGCTGAGAAAATGTCCAAATCAAGGCATCATCAAGGTGATGCTTTCTTCCCAAAGACTGGTTGCCAGCGATCCTTGGTTCCCCGGCCACATGGCAAGGCACGTGGTGGTGTCTGCTGGTCTGTCGCTTCTCGTCTGCATTTCATTGCCTTCAGCTTCTTGCTTCTGTGGCTTTCTGTTTCTCTCTTCCTTCCCCCACCCCCTTATCATTCCGTTTATTAAGGATTCCAGTAATAGGATTAAGTCCCATCCTGAATGAAGTGGGTCACAACTAAAGCAGCCTCATCAAAAGGTACTACTTACAATGGGTTCACATCCACAGGAATGGATTAGATTTAAGAACATGTTTTTCTGGGGTACATGCAGCTTCAAACCACCACAGCTGGTATCAGGAATTTTTGATTCAGTTTGAAAAGTGAGGCCAGGAATGAAGTGTGAGTTCCATCCCGGGGGAGTGACCTAAAGACAGATTTCACATCAGAGGCTTCATCAAGGAGGTGGTCCAAAGGATACGTACAGTCGGAAGGATAGAGGAAAGAAAATAGAGTTAGGAGAACACAAAGTGCTATTTTAGAAAGATGCCTTTGATTCTCCTTTTTAAATTTTGTGACTTGAAAATTTGTCAACTCAAAGAAGAATTCTGACTCAAATAAGACTACTCAATTTTCAATTTATTCTGAAGTTTCAAAACAAAGAGTAATATAAAATATAAGAAAGGTAGCTACAGCACTCTCAAACTTCTTTACGTTTAATCAAGATTTGCCCAACTCTAGAGGGAAAAACCCTGGAACTCAGAGGGCAGATATTTGTCTTTAAATAAAAGAACTCATTCTCACTGCATGAGAAAAGAATATCTGAGGTACTTCACTTGAAGATCTTTTCTCTCAATTAGTGAAGCACTAAGTATAATACGGAACTCTGATGTAATTTTTTTGAAGTATGAGTAACTTTAAACTGCCAAAGCCTGTGGAGAACAGCTTCAGCACTGGAAACCACAAAGTCATTTTAATGACTGCTCAGGAGTCTGAATAGCATCTTTCAGTGAAATTATTAATGACGATGGCACTCTTGAGAATCAGTACCTTCAGCTGGGGTCACCAGTCCAACATGGTCCGTCAAGGCTCTCCACAGACGCTCTGAGGAGGAGTGTGGTGGGATGCTCTACAAGAGGACTTTCCTGCCAGAGAGTACATTTCTGTGTTCCTTCTTTCCTCACTCTTCCTTTAGGAAGACGAAGTTGCCAGCTGCTTCACATACAGGAAAAGACACAGTATAATTTTGAAGTAGATTTTCCTTGTTCTTTAAAAGAATCATTTGCACGGTCTCTCTTAGTTGCGCCTGTGAATGAGTACGTGAGTCTGGAGAGAGACATGTGTGAGATGCTGGAGCTGGTCCTCACCTAGCCTTCCTGGGGGCAACTTGCTCACTTGGAAGCAGCTAATTATGTGAACTAAAATAACTGCTCACTAAGAAGGTAGCAACACCTGGGGCTCAGGCCTTTTGAGGAGAGTGTTCGGTGGGAGGAAGGGTCGCCATGCCTTGAAGAACTACCATAAAGGAGCTCTATTTGGCAGTCATGACAGTAGCTGGCACTGAGAACTCAGCTGCAGTACCTTGCTTTCGATCCAAATTTTGTGGATAACTTTCCTGGTGCCGGTAGCACTTCCCCTCTTTCTAGCCTCTATCTTCTTGGTTGACCACAGACTGAGTTTCCCATTCCTCACACCTGTGAGAACTGACATAAGAACCCTCCCCATCCGACTCAACCTGGGAGGGCTTAATTCCTGGTGGACAGGAAAAAGTCTGAGGCCAAAGGTCACTGGCTGGTTTGGCAAGGAGCCTCTTTATTGAGCTTAAACATGGGGAATAGACAGCCCACTCTTGAAGAGTTGGTACCACCTTAGCCCCTGAGTTCCTATAGGAGCCAGAAACATTGCCCAGCTTTTGCACTTGGGAAATGATTCATGAAGAATATCCCACCAGCATCCCTCAACACAGTCTGTGCCTTGTACTGGGAATCTGATGGACTGAACTGTCTCTTCAGACACCTTGGGTGATCCCAGGACACAGAGAGGAGAGGGCACTAGAGCCTTGGAAAGATCAGAAGTCTTGCTATTACCAGCACATAGATGTTTCAGCTTCACTCTCTAAGAATTACTAATGTGTGTTATTTGCAACCCAAACTGTGTAGACTGTTCTCTGTTTATAGAACATATAATCCCCTCATCCATAAAGAGGGTGTCCATTTGAAAATGTTTGTGAATATATAAAGGGTATTGAGACATTTTATCATGTGCCTAGTGATTTGCATATCTGTGTGCAAAGCATGGAATGAGTTAATTTTAAATATATCTTTTTAACTGGACAACTATAGGACAGGAATGAAGGAATGAAATCTTCCTTATGATACTGCTTTCTTTGCAGACACTTATTTGAAATTTGATTCAAGGGCTACCATACTTTGCTTGGCAAGGTTTCTGCTGGCCTTGAAATTCTTCAGCCAGCATTTGGTGTAAGGGATGGGAGGAGGCTGGATGGTGTTGTCTGGTATAGATTCTTGAAACAGATGTTACAACGAACACATTCCTATTTGACTGGGTAGCTTAAGAGCTCAACATTAAGCAGGGGTGGAGGGATACTTATATTGAAATAGTGCTGTGCTTTATGATTTGGAACTGAGCAGTAGAGCAGAGATAGAAGTGAACTCAAGGAGCAGCTTATACATTTTCAGCACTAATACTCTTTTCCATGAGACTGTTAGATGAAAGAGAAAGGTAAAGAGCATTAGGATTTAGGGACAGTGGAACTGAACTGACTTATATGCAACTCCATACCATGCTAGGGCAAAAGATTCACCAGCTATGCTCTGAACAACCCAGAGAAAATTGTATTTCCCCTCACTGTGGAGCTTGCGCCCCACAGCTCCCTCCTTTTGAGTTTCTTTACATTGGGAGAGCTAGTCGTGGTCTATTTTGAGGTGACCTAGAGGCCGCCTCTGGACTTTTAAACAAGAGCTCTTCTCAAGCAGGTCACTCTCTGCAAACATGTGTATAGGGGCTCCCTTGTCTGTGAAGCAGAGATCTCTTACAAGAGGAAAAATAAGAAATTGAGATTGGCCTGGGGAAGCTGGCTGTTCGTTACCAGCACCTGGCAGAGTGCCTGGCCGTCCTAGGGCCTGATTTAGTGGATATTTATTGGTCCTCTATGTGTCAAGTACAGTCCCTACTCTCAAGGCACTTAAAACTTTTTGTTCACTCCTTACAACTTTTTTGGAGATGAGAAAGCACTGGTGTTATAATTTAATGCTATCAGGATTCAGTTAAGCTCAAAGTATTTATTGGGCATTTGCCTTGCACCTAACTCCATGTTAAGGCTTTTCAGGTACTTTATCAGAAATGATCCTAACCTTCAAGATACTTGAACTTGGGAGCAAGAAGGTTTGTAAAATAATATATGAACAAGTATCACTGAAAGCTTTAGTAACTAAACATAAGAATGGCTGCTACTGCCTGAAGATTTTGTCCACAAGGAAGGCACTATTATGCTTCATGGAGGAAGTCAAATCTCTTCAATCTTCCTTTGTTCTCTTTGTTTCCCAAGAGCAGAGTTGCTTTTGTGGCTTTCTTTGTGTTAGTAATTGACTCTGAATAATTTCCATTTATTTATTAATTAATTTATTATTTTATATGTTCAGCAAATATCTGAGTGCACGTCATTTTGCTAGGTATGGGAGAAGAAACAGAGAGCAGAGCAGTGCTTCCCTGGCCCATGGAACTTACTTTTATGCCAGAGAGAAAGATGTTAAACAGATAATTACACACTGAGTTAATTGTGTTTGTATTAAATGTATGAAGGCAAAATACATGTTCTAAGAGCATATAACAGAGGACTTGCCTTAATTTGTAGAATCAGTGAAGGATATTTGAGCTGAACTTTGAAGGATGAGTAGTAATTCATTAGGCAAAGGAACAGGGGGTGTTTAGTTTCCTTGGCTGCTCAAGCAAATACCATGCAATGTGTTGGTTTAAACAATGAGAGTATATTAGCTCAGGGTTTGGAGGCTAAAAGAAAGTTCAAATCAAGGCATTGTTAGGTGATGCTTTCTTCCCAAAGACTGGAATTCTAGGGATGACTGCCTGTGATTTGGATCCTCTGTCACATGGAATGTGGGAAATATCTTATGTTGCCATGTTGATAACATCTCTCTGCCTCGTTTTTGATTGGGTTGTTTGTCTTTTGTTGTTGAGTTGTAAGAGCTCTTTATATAGTCAGGATACTAGAATATTATCATATTTGCAAGAACTTTTTTTTCCCATTCCATAGGTTGTCTTTTTTATTTTCTTAATAATGTTTGATGCACAAAAATTTTTCATTTTCATTAAGTCCAATTTATCTCATTTTTATTTTGTTACTTGTGCTTCTGGTGTCATATTTATGAATCCATTGCCAAATCCAAGGTCACAATGATTTATCCCTATGTTTTATTTGAAGAGCTTATGGGTTTAGCTCACAGGATATTTATCCATTCTATGCCAATTTTTAAAAATATGGTTTGTAGTAAAAGCCCAACTTTATTCTTTTGCATTGGGATATCCAGTTTCTCCACCTCCATTTGATGAAGATACTACTCTCTTCCCATTGAATTGTCCTGGCATCCTTGTCAAAAGTGGCTATAAATATATGGGCTTATTTCTGGATGCTCAATTCTATACCATTAACCTATATGTCTGTCATTATGTAATACATTCTTATAGCTGCTTCACCAGATAACTCTCAGCTCCTTGATGACAGGGTCAACTCATTATACATCTTTGTATTCTCAGATCTGTGAACAGTGCCTTTCACAATGAATGCCTAGTGAATGAGTGCTACAAGGCAGTATTTGATACATTTAATGTCATATAAGTGGTGTGGATTAGGTAATAAGGGGGAAATTGGGTGAACAATTGTCCTGACAGTTAAAGCAGTTGAGTGGAAACTGAGGTAAAATGGAGAGGGTGTGCTGGTTTTTAAATTTTTATTTTATTTTTATTATTATTTGGTTTGCCTTTTTGCCTTGTTTGGTCTAGAGGGTTTCAATGGGGGCAATTGTTGCTCAGCTCCAGCTGAGTATTACCCTGTGGGAAGACTGAGTCAGTGTTGCTAGTTGTTGATGTCCTCTTCCTCCTCCTCCTCCTCTTCCTCCTTCTCCTTCTTGAGAGAAGCTGGAAATCTAGAAGTTCATAAGAAATCTCCTGAGTTTTGAATGTTGGAAAATAATTCAGAGTTTTTACTATGCTCTGAAGGCCCAACAAAACATGTCTTTGGGCTATAGAAGGCCTGTAGACTGTCTGTTTGCTAACTCTGTTTAGGCTTTTGGAAACTGTAATGCAAATGTCTGTCAGGAGATTTCAGCCTTTTTGTCCTGTCATGTCTTTCCACTGAAAAGCAAACCCATAATAGATTCTCAATTTAAAGCAAGAGTTAGTGTTGGGGGGCGATAAAGAAAGGGAAAGGACTAAATAATGGGAGACTAAATCAATTAATATTTTAAAATTTGATACTATCTCATGTACAGCAGATTATAAACAACATGTTCACCCTTTTCACTGTGAAGTACCAGCCACCAATGATATGAGCTACTTGATTTTCTTCAAGAGAAATTGGAATCTTCATATTCTATGCATTTTTCTAAGACACATCACAAAGCTAATCATTCAAACAAGGTGACTCAGCCTTCAGTTCTAACTGAAGCAAGGGACCCACAGCTCCCACAGCTCCCACAGCTCCTCTGATGAGGTAACTGATGTGTCCAAGCGGCAATTTTTGCACTGGGAGGACTGAATCCAGGTACAGCTAGGGAAATCCACAATAAGTTCAACATAATAAGCACTAAGTGTCTAAATAAGGAATGGTAAATGTGTGGCATACATGCTGCTGATGCATGACTCTTCTTGTCCATGACAGACATCACTAATCTATTGCACTACTTTTTTTTTTTCCTACCAAAAACCCAAAGGCAGTCTTGGAATTGTTCTCAACATAAGGCTCCAGAAAATTGATCAGATTGACGCATAGGAAGAATTCCTTGGACCAGGAATTCAAATCAAATGGAATGTCTAATTTTGTTATGACCATAAATCTATGTTAAATACTTTTAGTATTATCCACCTATGAGTCAACTAATGCAAAAACTTTATCTTTGGCTGTTTTCTCTCCAGAAGCCCTATCCTTTTTGAAATGGGGCAATGGGTACAGTGGAAAGCTCTTTGTCCCTGGGTAGGGATGCTTGTGTGACCTGAGTCAGTCACCTAATATATCTCAGTTTCACGCTTCTTAAATGGAAATACTTAAATGTGTCTGGGCAATGATGTTTAAGTAAAACTCTGGGTTGCAAACAACTGTAAAACACTCTATTTAGCTCTTTTTAATGACCTGGAAAACTTTGCCTCAATTTGCCAATTTTTTGTCAGCTTTTTCTGTCTTAATAGTTTTATTAAACACCACTTAAAATCTAACCAGAATCCAGGGCACATGTTACCTCTTAATCTTTACATTAATTGGCTATAGATTTGGCAACATGACTATTTGCTTACAGGTTACATCCTTCTTTACTTCACTGGCATTCAGGAGCACTTCTATAAATCCTGTTGCTTACAGTCATTACACCCTTGAGAAGTAAGCCTTCTCAATTATGAATGCTTTCTCAATTATATCTGTAGGCCTGTTTTTCAATTTAGCATTCACATATCTAAAGTCAGATACTTATTGGTCTGCTGCTTTCAAAATTTTCAGCATGGATGCTAATTCCAGGGTCCCTTGGGATAAAGAAAGCAAGATAATTTTATTCCCCTTTTTCGGTAGGTTTAACTCATTCCTTAATTACTCTTATGGAAACTTGCCAAGGATATTGAGTGTCATGGTTTGGTGGTAAGCATGGTTTGTTTTAGAAAGACTGGGTTTCACATTTCTTTAGACAATGTTTAGTGTATATAATCATTAGCCTATTATTTAATTAGGATTGGCCAGTAAATCTTGCTGAGTTTTACACATTATTAGAGGGTCAGAAGGTAAGTCAAGGTCATTGACCAAAGTAAGATGTTTAACTGTCTGTGGATGATTTTGTCTAATCAAAAACCAAAGCAAAACTTCTCTACATGTATAATCAGATATGATTGTCAGCTATTTATTGAGCACTTATTATTGGGCATCATGCTAGGCTCTGTGGTATTTGGCCGAAATAGTGTTTTGATTTGTGTTTAAATTTATATTAGTTGTCAATGCTTAACAGTTGGAAGAATTCACTCAAAATACCTGTTTCATTTATCTATTTCTGTATAACAAATCATCACAAAACTTAGTGGTTTAAAATTCACAGTTCTGAGGGTTGACTGAACTCAGCTAGGAGATTCTTATTCAGGGTTTTCATGAAGTTGCAGCCAGATGGTGGCTGGGATTGGTCTTGAAAGCTTCCCACCCACATATCTGGTGGTTGACATTGGCTATTGACCAGCCTACACTTGGCTTCTCCATGTGACCTGGATGCACCAGCCTGGGAGAGTAGGTCTGTATCCAGTTGGACTGGGCACTGGCTCCATAGACAAGTCCAAGACCAGGGACAGAGATGGAGCCTCATCTGCCTCATTGCTGCCACCACCAACCCAGCCCTGAGAATCTCGACATCCTCATTCTCTGGTAGTCCTGGCTGACTTCGTTCCCAGTGGAGCCTGTTAATAAGGTACACTGTAAAACAACTATGATGCTAAAACCATGTGTGTGAGGCAATATTTGACCAGTGAAAATGGATTAATTTGCAATTTGTGATCATTTTTAACAAAAGCTAAAGTTATCCTTTATTTCAGAAATAGATTTTAGAAAAGGAAAAAAATTCAAATAAGTAGAATGTATAAGATTTCAAGAGGGTATTTACCTCCTCCAGGAAAGGAAATATTTTCTAGTGCTTTAGAAGGAGTCATTTGCATAGAAACAAAGCCCTTGCAGGCTGAGGCCAGCTTGGCTTGACTGCTGTCTTACAGTTAATTATGAGTCATTTTTCTTCTTTAACTAAAGCAGTGTTTCGTCCTCTACACCTCCCCTGCTTTGATGCCACCTGCACTTGAAATTAAGAAAATCACATTTCCTCATTCACAAACACCATTCAGATATTCTTAATTTAAGCAGTGCTCTTTCCTTAGATAGTGGGATACAAATTAGGGAGGAGAAGAAAAACGGATGAAAAGAATTCACAAAACTTTAAATTCACATGAATGTTGTTTGACCATTCTCCCCACTATCCTGCTCCCTTAATTTCTATTTGCTGCAGAAAAGGCCTGAGCTGAGCCCAGAGCCTTGCGTCTCTGTGAACATGTTCACAGCCAGCTGGAGAGTGTTCCTCTTCCCAAATTGTATATCTGGCAAGCTGCAAATCCAGTATGTCTTATATGGCAACTGTACAGAGATTCCCTCCACCCCCCCAAAAAAGATGCACAGAGATGATGTATTTTTATTTAAAGGGAAAAAAGCCTCGATATTTTCACTTAAGATTACAAAACCCTCCAAATCGTTGCACACATCCACAAAGCCACTACTGCTTTCTTTCCTTGACCCTGAGATTCCTGGTCCGGCACTTCCATTCTAAGGTTTGAACATGAACACAGTGACTTCTTGAATCACCACTCTGGACAAAAACAGTCCTTAAACTCTGTCTCAATTTCCTTCCTCCCTCCCTCCGTCTTTCTCCCTCCCTCCCTCCTTCTTCTTCTTTCTTTTCTTTCTTTCTCTGTTTAAACATTTCAAGTCAGTGTGCAAGGTGTCAGAAAATGGCTCTGATGTAATTAGTAACAATGTTACCTCTCTGCCGAAGCCTGTAATTCCCTCTTGATTAAGATGGAGATATTGATTTTTCTGGGATTGCATGTAAATAAATGGTGCAAATAAATGTCTTGGGGTAGGTGCAGTTTTTCAGTCTGCCAGAAATCTATGCTTTCAGTCAGTAGTCAAGTTTTCCCCACCCATATGGTTTGACTACAGCCTTTATATGGATTAATAACTGCCTCCTAGGCTCAGATGGAAACCATAGTGATCAGAAGTTCTCATCTGGAGTCTTTGTTTAGGTTGTGCCTATCAACCACAGCCATCTCTGCTCTTACATTTATCAGAGTAATTGAAGAGGCTGACTGTCAAAAGGTCAAGGTGCTTCAGAATAAGACAGGTGGAGGAGGGGATTGGGAAAACATTATAAGGCAGTGGAGTGATTTGGCAATTGACCATCAAAGAAGAATCTGTACTGCCTTCTCCAGTAATGAATTGGAGTGTATGGTTGCTTAAAATAAATGGCCACTGGTTCATATTTACTTGGAAAATTTTCTTTCCAGGGTAAGAAAAACAAAATGCTTTGGAAGGACGTAACTATATCTACCACCCAAACAATCTTTGTGTTACTTGGAAGAGTTCCAGTGTAAGAGGGATCAGACAGAGTGACGTTGAAGGAATATCTGGGAGCAATGAATAGGCAGGCATTCCTTGACCAAATTAATTGGGATTGTGTGCAACTCAAATGAAACTTTCTGAATTAAAATGGATGCCTTTTTGTGTGTGTGGAAATGTTCCAAATTAAAGGGGACTAAAGAGCCATGGTAACTAAATGCAATACCTGACCCTAGACTGGATCCTGTCTTGGAGGGGAGAAAATGCTAAAAAGGACATTATTAGGTCAATTGACAAGATTGGAATATGCACAGTAGATTAGGTAACATTTTCACATGAATGTTAAAATTGTTGAAGTTGTAAACTGTACTGTGGTTACATATGAGAATCTCTCTATTCTTAGGTAATATATGCTATATGCTACTTATTCTTAAATGATTCAAAACTTATATATATATATTTTGTATACAGAGAAATAGGGAGAGGGAAAGAGAGAGAAAAAACAAATGGTAATGTAAAGAGGGTAAAATGTTACCAGTAGGTGAATCTGGATAAAGGGTATGCAGAGTTCTTTTATCTATTCTTATTCTTACAACTTTTCTATATATTTGAAATTATTTCCAAATAAAAACTAAAAAAAAGAAAAAGAAAAAAAAAAGAGGGAGGATGCCTTTAGAAGTATGACCCAAAGCCTGTCTGACCCAGAGCTCTTTTGTCGTGGGGAAAGTAAAAATCAGATGTTGTTAATTTTGTGCCATTGATCAAAAGTGTTAATGTGTGGCTTCTTTCCTGTTTCTCTCCTTTCAACACAGCACTTGACCGGGAGAAGGGGCCAATGCCTCATTTGGTGATGAGATAGATGTTGAATTACTGCTGGACACACTACAAACAAGAACAGACATATTTTGCTAAAGTCAAAATTTTGACAGGGTGAACGAAACATAAATCATGGGTGTGTATGCATGTACATGTTGGCTTAGCTGCCAGGAATATTGCAGAAGCTCTCTGCCTATTTTGTCTTTCTCTCCTCTTCTCACCAAACACCTTCCTAGCAGTTAGAATTACCTTCACCCAACATTGGTTAACTCATGTGATTGTTATCCGAGTCAGTGTCTAGGTTCTTGGCTTTGTCGTGAGAAAAGAATTCAAGGACGAACCACAGATTAATGAAGCAAGTAGAGAATTTATTGGGGGGTAAAACAAGAGAACAGAAGTGCACCCCTGGACATGGGGGTGGGCATTCTCAAGGGAGAGAAATGTGAACTTCTTTGATGGGGTCCCCTGTTTTATGGCGGTACAGGACCCTAGGGCCTGCACTGATTGGCACATTTGAGACAAAGCAGGGGAACTCTATTGGGTGATTTGATTCTCTTAGGGGGTTAGGAGTTGCTGTCCGGTGGTGATTGGCTTCTGGCTGCTGTACACGAGCTCTGCAGGATGTGTTGGCTGGTTGTGATTGGTCTCTGGTCATTGTCCATGAAGCATAAGGTAACTTGAAAGTGGGTGGGTGGTGGTGGTGGTGCCCCCTGCCCCTTTCCTTTATCCCGCCATAATGATGTTGCTGGCTGCCTCCGCTGGGTATGTGCAGTGTGCTGTAAGCTGCAGGCGTTTGTGCTATAAATTTCCCCTTCCTAACTTGGCTAATGCTAGTGAACAGGCCAATGCCTCAGTTTCTCTTACCAGGCTTATTAGGTTTTCTGTCCCCTTCCCTCTTAGGTCCCTATTCTATCCTGCCTCAATTCTCTTGTTCACAAATTTCAAATTCCTTCTGCTCATACTTTGTCCATTCTCATCCTCCAAGTTCCTATGATTTCCCATAATCTACCCCAAAACAGAACTTCCCTTCATCTCTGCTGATTAGTCCAACTCCAACTTTATACACTCCAACCAAACACAGTTTTCAGATTATTTTAATTTTCTTCCTTTTATATCATGTGGCTTTTAAAAAATAACTTATGAAAATAATGAATGTTTATAATAGAAGATTTGGAAAACACAGGAAATTACAGAAATAGAAAATGAATAAGTCACTGATAATCTCATCAGCAAAGACAACCACTGTTAATCTTTTGGTTTATTCCCTTTCCTTTTTTTCTAGTGTATGTGCATATAGATGATATATTACAAGGTCTTCGCTCTTTTTTTCACTTAATTTTCATTGTGATATCATTAAATATTATTTTAAAACATGGTATTTAATGGTTACATGAATTTTGGTTATATGGAGGGAGCAGAGGCTAGTCTGATATCCAACTGTAAACTATAGGTGAGTTATCTACACCTCTGGTATAATTGGTTGATGCATCTGTTATGATTGGTTGGTTTTTAAATTTTGATTGTTGTGTCCTTTCTGATTGGTTGGTGTATTAGCTACAATTATAATTGGTCATTACCTGTGCCATACCAGTTGTTAAAGATTTTGAATATCATCTGTAGGAATACTATCACAGAGTTAACCTTTTTCCAATCATTGGGTATTTAGGTTGCATTTAATTCATGCTATTATAATCTGCAAAAAATATCCTTACAAAATAAAGTTCTTTTTGTAAATATCTGATAATTTTCTCCAGTTAAATTTCTGGAAGTTAAATAAGGTAAAAGATATATTATTTTAAAGGCGTTTTGATACACATTGGTCTTGGGAAAAATTGGTCTCATTTACAGTATACTCCTGCCAGAAGGGCTCATGGGTTTCCCTGAACCCTGCAAACCTTCATATTATCATTTTTACAAAAATCTTTGCTAATCAGATAGTTGAAAAGTAGTCTCTTGCTTTAATTTGTATTTCTTTTGATTATATTTTTAATACTAACATCCAAATTTTTTTTTTTTATAATATTCTTTGCCATTTTCCCTGTTCACTTTTCTGCTCGACATTTCATCATTGTTTCTTTACTCTTTTGTAGATGTGACAGCTGTCCCCTCACTCATTGCCAGGGATCATTTGGCTAATCTCCTTGGCAGAGCTGGTGCCACTCTCTTTCTTTACAAGTCTAGTTACAAGCTTCTTAAGGCAGTTCCTCAGCTGAAGAATTTTGTTTTTGTATTTGTGGATAAGTAATGTTGTAGGGTATTTATTTGGGTATGTTGCTTCCTCACCTGAAGTCTAAGCTCTCCAAGAGTAAGGTTTTTCCTTTTTATTCCCTTTTCTTTCCTCACAACTTTTTATTTAAAATATATATGTGCAGTTGTCACTTTACCTAATTACTTTTTTTTTTTAAGAGAAGTTGTGGATTTTCAGAAAAATCATGCATAAAATACAGGGTTCCCATATACCACCCTTTTAGTAATATCTTGCTTTGGTGTGATACATTTGCTACAATTGATAAAAGCACATTTTTATAATTGTGCTATTAACTATAACCCATGCTTTAATTTAGGGTTAACTGTTTGTGTTGTATAGATCTATGGATTTACAACTAAAATTTCCCTTTTTAACGACATTCAAATATTCAGTGTTTTTAATCATATTCACAATGTAGTGCTACCATCACCACTATGCATTACCAAAACTTTTCTATCATCCCAAATAGAAACTGCACATTTTAAGCATCAACTCCTCATTCCCTACCCTCATAGTGTCCCCTAGTAATCTATATTCTAGATTCTGACTCTTATGAGTTTGCTTATTCTAATTATTTCATATCAATGAGATCATACAATTTTGTCCTTTTGTGCCTGGCTTATTTCACTCAACATGATACCTTCAAGGTTCATCCATGTTGTTGCATTATCAGGATGTCATTACTACTGAAAGGTGAATAATATTCCATTGCATGTATTTACCACATTTTGTTTATCCACTCATCAGTTGATGGACATTTGGTCTGCTTTCATCTTTATCAACTGTGAATAATACTGCTATGAACATAGATATGTAAATGTCTATTTGAGTCCCTGCTTTCAATTCTTTTGGGTATATATATTGAGAAGTGGCATTGCCAGGTCATATGGTAATTTTATACTTAACTTTCTAAGAAACTGCCAAACTGTCTGCCACGGCAACTGCACCATTTTACATTCCCACTAACAATGAATGAGTGTTCCTATTTTTCCACATCCTCTCCAACATTTGTAATTTTCTATTTTTAAAAAAATATTAGCCATTATAGTGGGTATGAAATGATATCTCATTTTGATTTTGATTTGCATTTCCCTAATAGCTAATAACATTGAGCATCTGTTCATGTGTTCTTTGGCCATTTGTTTATCTTCTTTGGAGAACGGTCTATTCACATCTTTTGCCCATTTTTAAATTGGGTTGTCTGTCTTTTTTTTCCCCCTAAGATTTATTTTTATTTATTTATTTCTCCCCCACCCCTTGTTGTTTGTGCTTGCTGTCTGCTCTCTGTGTCCGTTGTGTGCTCATCTTCTTTTTAGGAGGCACTGGGAACCGAACCCAGGACCTCCCATGTGGGAGGGAGGTGCCCAATGACTTGAGCCACCTCTGCTCCCACTTGTTGTGACTCTCATTGTGTTTCCTTGTTGTGTCTTTTTGTTGTGTCATCTTGTTACATCATCTTGTTGCGTCAGCTTGCCATGCCAGCCCATCGCATCAGCTCACTGTCTTGCTATCTTCTTTAGGAGGCACCAGAAACTGAACCCGGGACCTCCCATGTAATAGGTGGGCACCCAGCTGCTTGAGCCACATCCACTTCCCTTGTCTGTCTTTTTGTTATTGAGTTGAATGAGTTCTCTGTATATATTGGGTATTAAACCCTTATCGGTATATGGTTTCCAAATATTTTCTCCCATTGTGTAGGTTGTTGTTTTACTTTCATGATAAAGTCCTTTGTGGCATAAAACTTTTAAATTTTGATGAGGTCTCATTTATCTTTTTCTTTTGTTGTTTGTGCTTTGTGTGTAAAGTCTAAGAAATCATTGCCTAACACAATATCCTGAAGATGCTTCCTTATATTTTCTTCTAGAAGATTTATAGTTTGGGCTCTTATATTTAGGTCTTTGATCCATTTTAAGTTGATTTTTTTATATGGTGTGAGGTAGGGGTCCACCTTCATTCTTTTGCAAATGGAGATCTAATTTTCCCAGAACCTTTGTTGAAGAGACCATTCTTTTTCAACTGAGTAGACTTGGCACCCTTGTCAGAATCAATTGGCCATAAATGTGAGGGTTGATTTCTGAACTCTCAATTCAATTCCATTGGCCTATATGTCTGTCCTTGTGCCCGTAATGGTGTTTTACTTACTGTGATTTTCTAATAAGATTAAGATTGGAAAGAGTGAGTCCTCCAACTTCATCTTTCTTTTTCAGGATGGCTTCCTTTCCAAATAAATTTGATGATTGGTTTTTCCATTTCTGCAAAGAAGGCTGTTGGAATTTTGATTGGGATTGTTTTGTATCTGTAAGTTGCTTTGGGTAGAATTGACATCTTAACAGTATTTTGTCTTCTAGTCCATGAACATGGAATATCATTCCATTTATTTAGATCTTCTTTGATTTCTTTTAGCAATGTTCTGTAGTTTTCTGTGTACAAGTCCTTTACATCCTTGGTTAGATTTATTCCTAGGTATTTAATTCTTTTAGTGACTATTGTAAATGGAATTTTTGCTTGATTTCTTCTTCTGACTGTTCATTCCTAATGTATAGAAACACCACTGATTTTTGGGTGTTGATCTTGTGGTCTTTGCTTCTTAATAAAAATAAAATGTTCCTTCAGAACTAGTTTGGTTGTTTATAACTGTATAACAAACCACCCCAAGACTTAGAGATTTACAACAAGAATTTATTATTATCACTTCTGTTTTTCACATGTGTTAGCTGGGCTATTCTTGCTTGAGGTCTCTCATATAGTTGTTGTCAGATAGTGGAATGGATCTGAAGGTTTGACTGGGTTGGGCACCCAAGATGGCCTCTTGTCTCACATATCTGGCTCCTGATATAAAACAGCTGAAAAGCTATGGGTGCTGTCTCTGTGTCTCTCTGTCTCTGTCTTTGTCTCTGTCTCTTTCTCCACGTGGCCTTTTATATCAGTAGCTTGTGCTTCCTCAAATCATGGCAGTCTCGGGATATTTGAACTCCTTACATGGTGACTGGCTTCTTCCTGAGCTACTACCCTAAAGAGATCAAGGTGGAAGCTACAAGGCCTTTTATGAGCTAGTCTTCGAAGTCATGCAGCATCAGTATAGCCACAATCTATTGGTGAAAACTGAGTCACAGAGTCTCAAAAGTGAGGGCTCATATTAAAGAGGAGGGCACTTCATAAAAATAAAATACCAGAAGGCATGGTTGTAGGGCATCTTTGGGAAAAGCTACCACATGTGTCTACCATTATGTTAGGCCCATATTTAGCATTCAATAAATTCATATTAAATGAACATTCTAGAAAACTGAGCTGTTTTCTGTAAAAAAAATTTGACCTTTAATTTCCTTTGCTGGTAGGGAGGTCTCAGAGGGTGAGCCATGAAAATTGAGATGTTGGCATAGCTGCAGTCTAATCTTGGAAGAGCAAGTAACTTGAAGAAATTTACTTATTGGTATAAATATATCCTACTGACAACTGAATATTTTATCCCAAGATTCTATTGTCCTTACTTACATAACCAATATTTTCCTATTTATTCCTGTTCTTTGACTCTGAGTAGGGAGACAGCTGCACTGATGCCAAATCTCCTATCACACATGCTGTTGTTAAACATTACAAAGTGACTTCAATGCCATTGCATATCCTTGTCTTAATCATAACATTTAAAAGTTTGGTGTTGGCTACAGTGGTAGCCCATCTTCTCACAAGAGATTTGGACCTCAAGGTTTGTTTCTGAGTATGGGTAATGGGCAGGAGTAATCATGGCTTCTCTAATGTTTTAGGTCAAGTCTGCTTTGGACTTTAGCATAAAATTGATCCATTCATTTTCCACATAATGACAACTTATTCTGATAGCCTCTAAATAGAAAGCATATGTTGCTTTAAGGTATCATTTATTCAATTACGAATTATTGTTCATTTACTATATTTGAGATTATGCCACTTGCCTTCCAGAAGCTTATACAGAGAGAGAGGAGATAAGACATACATGCTTAGATACAAGATCAGGCAACCTACACTAAACACCATATACATGCTATAGGTGTGAAATACTACAAGGCTCAGAGTAGAAAAAAATTATTCTGACTAAGGTAGCACTTGGCTTCCAAATAGGGTTTTGACAGCCAGATAATTTTGTCTAAGTTCAGAGCTAAAAGCAATCTCAACACAGAGCTGGATATGAGTGGGGAAGTAATGAAGCTTTGTTTCTCTGGCAGCCTTTTCTAAGGTTGCTTAGGTGGCATAGGGAGACCAAAGAGGATTAAACCCCTCTGTGCCTTTAAAACAGAAAATAGATAACCTGCAGAGGAGCCTCCAGGAAGTCCCATGGAACGCTGTCTCCCGTCCTCTCAACTTGTGCCAATATTTGAAACAGCAGTAAGTGTGGTGGTTTCTTTGCTGTAGGTTTGCAGGTCCCCTGATGAGTGGGGAGGCCTGGCAGAGGAACAATCCCCAGCCACATTGGGAAACAAATGTTCGAATGTTCATTTGGGGACCTTGAACAGCAAACATTGGTTTCAGCTCTGGAGACTGCAAAGGTTCTCAGCAGGGAAGCAGTTAATGTGTCGTAGCACATGTTTAAATCCAGAAGTTCTTACCCCCGCCTGCCCCCAACTGGGGCTGGCTTCTAATGGAGTTTAGGGGATTTGGAAGGGATTTGAAGTGGGTGTGGTTGTGGTGTTTCAGTTTCTAGGAAATAAAACGAGCTATTCCTTTGACTTTTAATGTGATTCAGATCAGTGTCTCCTTGGCCTGAAGCCTTTTCTATGCAGCTTGGTGAGCATTTCTACTCTACATCAGTTTCCTGCTTCCCTCTATGGCCAACAGCCTGAATTCTGAGTGGGAAGCCGAGGGATTCAGAGCTCAACCTCTGTCTCTTGCTTTGGCTGACACTCAGGAAGTTCAAAATCCCAGCTCAAAGCCTAACTCCTCAGATAATTGCTTCTCTTCCCTTATCTGTAAATGATGGACTGGAAGAAGCTGCCATTAACACTTAGTGAATGGCAAAATTGCAGGGGCTTAAGGAAGGATTTATAACTAGTGATTGGATGGTCAGGAGCCATATTTTGGGATTGTCACCTGATCACTAATGGCACGCATTGGGCTTTCCAGAGAGAAGCTGAAAAGCAAGAATTAAAGAAATTAGGGACAAAGGAACATACAATAATCTCCCTCACAAACCAGGGATTTGATTAATCCTGGTGGAGTCATGAATCTGACCAGAGCAAGTTCTATTTTTCCTGTGCTTCATGATGCATGTTGCCTTTCTGTTGTAACAGAAATCTTATCATGTATTGGGTGATGTCTTTTTCCCTCAGCTTTGATATTATGATATGGTTCTGCCATGAAATTTGTAGCTAAGAAAGAGGAACATAAACAAAAATAACATAAAATCCAAAATTAAAGTCTAGATGAGGTTATCAGGTAGCTTTCAAAATCTGTAAAGACTCAATATAAGAAAGATAATATTTTTTATTGTTGAGGGAACATAGATTTTCTTTAGTCAATGGAGCATAAACAGGCTTAACTACAAAATCAATGAACTGGAGGTAGACAATTTACCTTAAGTGTTAAAGACTAAGTATTCAAATGGAAGTCAATGTGCAGAGAAACATTGTAAAAGGCAGAAAGGACTACAGTGGTTCTCAGACTTCAATGGACATAAGAACTTCCAGGGGAACTTGTTAAAGATGTAAGTTCTCAGGTCCGTTTTGATTCAGCAGATCCATTTTGAGGGCAAGGAACCAAAGTTTTAAAGAAGCACCCCAGATAGTTCTAATACTTTGTAGTCCACACATTGAGATGTGGATGAGGGTCCTAAGGCAGATCTTATGTATTTATTATTTTGTATTAGAGCAGTTATTCATATAAAGTGCTCCCCCTCACACACAGTTTTCCCCATTATTGTCATTTTGCATTAGTGTGGTACCTTTGTTACAATCGATGAAATGTTATTATAATTACTCTATTAAATATAGTCCATGGTTTACATTAGGGTTCATTCTTTGTGTTATACAGTTACCTTAGTTTGCTGAAGGCTGCCACTGCGAAACAACAGCAATGCGTTGGCTATTATAATGGAAATGTATTAGGTTAAAAGCTTAGAGTTCTGAGACTGAGAAAATGTCCAAATCAAGGCATCACCGAAGTTCGGCTGCTGGTGATCCTGGACTCCTGCCACGGAGCAAGGCACAATGGTGGAGGGTCTCTGCAGAGGTTTCTGCCTTACCCTCCAGGCTCACTTTCTCCTTGAGCTCAGCTGTGGGCAATCAGGCACATGGCAGGGTATAAGTGGCGGCTCTGCTGGTCTCTGGAGCTCAGCTCTGGGCGGTCAGGCTCTTCTCTCCCCTCTCCTCTGGGCCTCATCTTTTTCAGCCTCTCAGGGGCCTCTTTCCATGCCTCTGTGCTCAGCTGATTCCAGCTTCTCGGGGTTTCTCTGTCTCTGCTGATTTTCTCTGTATGTCTTTGCTTTCAGTTCTCTGAAAAGGACTCCAGCAAGAAGGCCAAGACCCACCCCGGGTCATGCCTCACTGAAGTAATCCAATCAAAGTCCCCCTGGCTGAAACCCAACCCAATCAAAGGGTCCCACACCTACAGGAATGGATTAGCTCCAAGAACCTGATCTTTTCTGGGATTCACAAAAAAGCCCCAAACTGTCACAGCAGTTCTATGTTTTTCTTTTAATTTTATTCTGGTAACATGTATCCAACCTAAAATTGCCCATTTTATCAACTTTAAATGACACAATTCAGTGGTGTTAATTACATTCACAGTGTTGTGCTAACATTACCACCATCCACTACCAAAACTTTTCTATCACCCCAAAAAGAAACACTGTGCCATTTTAGCATTAACTCTACATTCTCCATCCCTATCCAATCCCTGGTAACCTGTATTTTAGTTTCTGATTTTTTGAATTTGCATATTCTAATTGTTTAACATCTGTAAGATCATACAATATTTGTCCTTTTGTGTCTGGCTTATTTCACACAACATGATGTCTTCAAGGTTCATCCATGTTGTAGCATGCATAGAACTTCATTTCTTTTTACAGCTGAATAATATTCCATTGTATATAAACATTTTATTTATCCATTCATATGTTTATGGACACTTGGGTTGCTTCCATCTTTTGGCAATTATGAATAATGTTGCTATGAACATAGGTGTGCAAATATCAGTTTGAGTCCCTGCTTTCAATTTTTCTGGTACATACCTAGAAGTGGCATTGCCAGGTCATATGGTAATTCTATACTTAACTTTCTGAGTCACTGCCAAACTGTCTTCCACACTGATTGCACCATTTTACATTCTCACCAACAATGAATGAGTGTTCCTATTTCTCCACATCCTCTCCAAAACTTGTAATTTTCCATTTTTAAAATAATGTGAGGTAGGTGTCCACCTTCATTCTTTGACATATGGATATCCTATTTTCCCAGCACCATTAGTTGAAGAGACAATTCTTTCCACATTGAATGGATTTGCCATCCTTATTAGAATCAATTGGTTATATGAGGGTTGATTTCTGAACTCTCAGTTCAATTCCATTGGCCTATATGTCTGCCTTTGTGCCAATACCATGCTGTTTTGATTACTGTAGCTTTGTAATAAGTTTTAAAATCATTAAGTGTGTGTCCTCCAACTTTGTACCTCTTTTTCAAGATGGTTTTGGCTGTTTGGGGCCATTTACCCTTCCATATGAGTTTGATGATTGGCTTTTCACCTATTTTGATTGGGATTGCATTGAATCTGTAAATCGCTTTGAGTAGAATTGACATATTAACAACATTTAGCCTTCCAATCCATGAACATAGAATGTCCTTCCATTTAATTAGTTATTCTTTGATTTCTTTCAGCAATATTTTGTAGTTTTCTGTGTATAGGTCCTTTATATCTTTGGTTAAATTTATTCCTAGGTATTTGATTCTTTTTTGGTATTAGCGAGGTTGTAGGTTTACAGAAAAATCATGCATAAAATACAGAATTCCCATATACCACCCTATTATTAACACCTTGCATTAGTGTGATACATTTATTACAATTCATGAAAGAACATTTTTATAATTGTACTATTAACTATAGTCCATTATTTACAATATGATTCATTATTTGTATTGTACAGTCCTATGTTTTTAAAATATTTGTTCTAGTAAGATATGTACAACTTAAAATTTCCCCTCTTAACCACATTCAAATATATAATTCAGTGCTGTTAATTATGTTTGCAATGTTGTGCTACCATCACCACCATCAATTTCCAAAACTTTATGATTAATCTAAATAGAAATTCTGTATAAATTATGCAACAGCTCCCTATTTTCTACCCTCAGTCCATCCCCTGGTACCCTATATTCTAGATTCTAACTCTATGAATTTGCTTAACCTAATTATTTTACATCAGTGAGATCATACAATATTTGTCCTTTTGTGTCCAGCTTATTTCATTCAACATCAAATCTTCAAGGATCATCCATGTTGTTGCATATATCAGAATATCACTACTGTTTACAACTGAATAATATTTCATTGTATGTATATACCACATTTTATTTATTCATTCATCAGTTGATGAACACTTGAGTTGGTTTCATCTTTTGACTGTTGTGAATAATCTTCTATGAATATTGGTTTGCAAAAATCTGTTTGAGTCCCTGCTTTCAATTTTTTGGGGTATATATACCTAGAAGCAGCATTGCCAGGCCATATGGTAATTCTATACTTTCTTAGGAACAGCTAAACTGTCTTCCATAGCAGCTGTACCATTCATTATCACTAGCAATGAATGAGTGCTCCTATTTCTCCACATCCTCTCCAACACTTGTAATTTTCTGTTTTTTTTTTAATAGTAGCCATTATAGTGGGTATGAAATGGTCTCTCACTGTGGTTTTGATTTGCATTTCCCTAATAGCTAATGATGTGGAGCATCTTTTTGTGTGCTTTTTGGCCATTTGTTTATCTTTGGAGAAATGTCTATTCAAGTCTTTTGCCCATTTTTTAAATTGCGTTTGTCTTTTTGTTGTTGATTCATGAGATTTCTTTATATATTCTGTATATTAAACCCTTCTAGGGTCTCTCAGAGGGACCATAGCCCTGTCAGTTTTTGGATTTCTAGCCTTTAGAACAGTGTGAGGATAAATTTCCATTGTTCTAAGCCACTGATGTAATTAAGTTTGTGGCTATTTGTTACAGCAGACCTAGGGCATGAATACACCAGTGCTGGTAGAGAGGTTTCACTAGGGACCATGTTTTGTTCTGTCTTTCTGCTTAGCTATCTTTAGCATGGGCATATTTTCTCATGGTCATGAGATAGCTGTTCGATCTCCTATATAGTGTCTGCATTCTAGGCAGGTAGAAGAGGAAGAGCAAAAAGCACTTCTCATGGCCAGCTTTTGGTTAATAAACACTCAGGTCCCCAAAGAGGTGATTGCAGTGATGGTACAAGCCATGGTTTCAGGAGGGCTGGATAGTAAACAAAAAGGCATTGGCTACTTTAGTCTGCCCCTATATTAAGGAGTTTTTTGGGAAGTCTAGCTCCATAACTTCCTTTCATTGGCCAGAACTGGGTCAAATAGTCACACTCCACCTGTAACAGAGGCTTGGAAGTGTAATATATATATTTAATATCCAATGGAGATTGGATAAGCAATTAGAAAACCTTGCTACTGGCAAGTATGCCAATTTCTAGGTAAAAAGGAACTTTTTTGGAAACTGGGCAGCAAGAGGCTGAGACTGCTAGTCTGAGCTGCCTGAAAACACTAAATGAGGAGCAGAGACTCCTTGCTGACCAATCCATGGTGATTAATACCTTCTTATCATGAAAGGGGTCAACCTATGGTAAAGGAGCTTCTGTGACCAGTTGACCTTACTTTGCCAAAGAGGAGTTTGCTTTTGTCCAAAAATGGCAAGTTTCTATCCTATGACTCACCAGTATTGCAAACTTGGATCCCTGGCATTCTTTTTAAAGACGTCTCCTTTTAATAGTTTCTTTCAAAACACCATGATTTTTCAAAGTTGTTTTCTTTACATCAGAAAATAAAGCAGTTGATATGGCAGTTACCCAGCTGGGCAGATGTGGTTGAAAGCAACAGGGTAGTCCTTCTTCCCCATCAGTGGGGGTTTAGAAAGGCCTGAATGTGGCTAAGGAGCTTGTGTTTTTCAGAATTAAAGCTCTACTTTTCTCGGCCAGCCTGTGGTTAGTAAACACTTAGTACCCCACAGAGGCCATTGTAGTGATGATACAAGCTCTGGCCTCATGATGGCTGGACGGGAAGCAAAACTGCCCTATCAGTGCTCTGCTACAAACAGTGGCTGCTGTTGACCCCTCACAGCCTCTGTTTCCTTTTTTGGCAGCCATCTTACTTTGCCGTAGAACATTCTTGCAAGAAAAAGGATTTCCTGAGCCAAGCTTTTGCATTTAGAGTTCTCATTGGGGGCAGGCAGCAGGGGAGCATTTGGCAATTCCTGGAGACATTTTGGTTGTCACAACTTGAGGTGGGGGTGCTACTGGCATCTAGTGAGTAGAAGTGGGAGATGCTGCTGAACACCTTACAAGGCATAGGACAGCCCCTAAACAAATTATCTGGCCTTCATACTCATCTTCAGTATGAGAAACCCTGGCATAAATGAACAATGATTTTTAAAAATCAAATCAATTTTATTGATATATATTAATAAAGCATACAGTTTATCCAAAGTGTACAATCTATGGTATTTGGTATAATCACATAGCTGTGTGTTAATCACTTCAATCATTATTAAAGCATTTTCATTATGAACAATAATTTTAAGATTAAAAATAAAAAACCCTTAAATTAAAAAAACAAAATAAAGCACAAAACCATTTTCCTAGTATCCTTCTAAATCTTCTATCAAATACAAAATAAAGCCAAACTGGCTGCTCGCTAAGGATGGAATTATTATTTTTTGTCTGAATGAAGAGGGTTCTTCTTGTACGTTAGATAATAACTGGTAAAGTTTTTCAAAAATAAATAGCTAATATTTTCACAGTGTTATCTTGCCTTTTTGTATAGGTTTTAAATGGAGCATATTAGATGTTGTCAGGAGTTTCTGCATTAGTCATCCTGACAGGACTTCCTGGGAGGGGAATGGCTGAGACTAGCCTGTCAAGATCTTTTGACAAGTCCCAGATCATCCCCCCGACCACGGAGAGGTTGGTGATTTGCTTGCTACTCTGTGTGAATGGAATATTGGATTTTGAGCCAGGCACTTCCTAATTATTATAAATGCATCAGAACATATTGGTCAAAGGAGTGCAGGCTGTTGCAAAATGTAACCATGCATTTTTGAGAAAGCTTGTGCAATGTCATGGGCTTAATGGTGTTAGTCTATATTGTGTGGTTTATTTTTTTCCTTCCATTTGCTGGCCTCTTTAGTTCACATCAGGGTGAGGATCTGTTAAGTACATTAACTAAAACACATGGGAGATAACAGTACTGTTTGAAGTATTCCAAACAACCATGGGAAGGCTTTGTCTCTTAAGTTTCAGTTAATTTACATTGAAAGTTGTATTCCAATGAGTTGATCACATTGGAATTAAGTGCCTCAAATAATGTTCCTTGATAGTTTTCAAGTTGTTTCAACATCTTTTCACTCCAGCTTTTGCCCATAATCCTTCAGTGTTAGTAGACAGACAACTCAATCAGTTGCTTATTAATAGTTGCACCTGACCTAGAAAAAAAAGTTGGTGGAAACATCTGTGAAGAACCCAGTCCTTCACTGCCTAGATTAATGACTCACCGCTAAGAAAACCCGTATGATTCATGTTTACTCCTTTTTCAGGCATTACTTGTATCCAAGCTTTGCACACAAATCCAAATTAAACAGGTAAGTTTCTTTTCCTGAGTATTGTTATTTACGTAATTCTCTAGACCTTGGCGTTTAAGCTCATAAAAGCCAATATGTAAATATCCTTCTTGAGCTTTTAAAAATTGTAAGTCATCTTTGGCTACACAAGAACATTTGGTTTGCTGAACATTTAGGGAAGAGAAGTCTATTAAATGTCTGCTTTTGCCTGTAAAATATAATTGAGGAGATTGGCTGACTGCTTGTTGATTAAGTCTGAATTCTCTTGGGGCAGACTTAAATCTGTGAGAGTCTGTGACCCATAGTCAAGAAATGCAAATATATGTGAGCATGTATGGAAAACCGTTCCCGGACCAATTTAGAAATACCCAAATTGATTTTGCTTGTTTCCTAGCTCTAAGTGGATACATCTTTATTGTTTCTCCTCCCTCTTTTCTCCGTCCTCTCGTTTCCCACCATCTTTGCTAACCTATTGTTCTGATGTTGAGTGAATTCCTAGCTTTGCAATAACAGACTACATTATTGCTCCTAGTTGCTGAGGGACTTGCCAAGCAAAATTCTGATTCTGAGCTAGAAGTTATGCCTTGGAGGCCTTTGGTTTGATAGGAAAGCTTTTTAAAGTCCCTAGTACTTTGTTTCCCGGGGTTATCTCAGAAGTTCCCACCTGTAATGTTTACAACCTCAGTTATTTGGAAGCAAATGAAACTGTCTATGCTAATTTAGGACATCTATTCTTCAAGTAACCATCAAAGGTCTGCATCTTAATCTCTAATACTTGAATCAAGAAAGAATTTCACAATTTGCATAGCTGGAGCCATGTAAATTGGGCAAATTATTTAACCTCTATGGGCTGTTTCCTTATCTATATAATATTAGAGAAATCACACTAAGTAACTGCTAATATTTCTTCAATGTCTAAAGTCACATGATTCTATGATTTCTTTTTCCATATGCATATTACATGCTGTTGAAGTGAAGTTAAAGGTCTGCAGCACACACCAAAATTAAGTAAAACACAGTTTGTAGACTTTGGATCAAATCCTAGCTCCTCACCACTTATTTGCTATATGAATTTAAACTACTTTTGTACCTCTCTGAGCTGGGTTCTTTTACCCAAGAAATGGGAATAGTATTACCTATCTTGTAATATTCTCATGAGAATCAAAAGAGATAATGCTATAAGGTGCCTTGAATAGTGTTGGATACTTAGTAGATGCTCAATAAAAGAGCTTTAGAATAAAATTATTGGATTCTCTGTGGCATGCCTACCCCTCTTTATTGAGAGGGTCAAGTGGCACTAGGTGAAATCCAGTCCAAAGGATCTGCTTGCTGCAGACACAACTTCCTCGTTTTGCTCTCGGCAGCAAAAACAATTTGGGATTTAACCAGAAAAAGCTATCAGCCAAATTAACTCCTGTCAAAGGCTCCATGTCAATAAACATTTACAAGAAGTGAAGCTTGATAAGTGTGGCCTTATTCCAAGAAATGTGTGACAATGGCAGCTTTATGTCTGGTGTGAAGATCTTTTGAGGTTATTTTTCCATTCTGTGTAAGTTTCCCTCCAGTACAGAAGTAACTGAAACCAAGTGCCTATGAGGAATTTTACATATAGCGACACTGACTTATTTTAACCAAGGAAAGTAGTAACAAAGGAAGAGATTTTTCCTTCTAAAATAACTCAGATTTCCTTCTGCATTTGAGACTTGAAAATCCTTGCCTTTTTGCTGAGGATGAACCTGCTGTTTTTCATACTGGTCAAACATAGCTGAGATTTATTTTGGCCTCAACAACTTTATTTGTTCAGACTTTGTTATGGTGATAGAATCTTGGAATTCTGGAACTAAAAGGGAACTTAGAAATAGTTGTCTGAGTTCCTCTCTTTCTCCCACTTGGAAGTAAATGGGGTGGATCCAGGGGCTATGTTAGTCTAGCGGACCAGAGTCTGAACTAAAGAGTGGTCTATGGGGGTGAGCCAAAGTCATCCTTTTAGGAGTGTCAAAGACAAAACAGGAAAGGGGCTTCAGATAGAGGCAAGAGAGGGAAACCAAGCAAGAGCTGGAAGAAAGCAAGGAGGGTTCTGGACCATCGCCCCAAAGCTGGGGTGTACACATCATACATTTGGCAAGTGCCCAGGGTGTGGGAGAGTCAGGATGGCTTGAAAATCCAAACAAAAGCCCCAATTCTTCATTTTTTTCAGAAGAGAAAACTGCTGCACAGAGAAGAGTAAATGCTAAAATTGACACAGCTAGTCGGTGACAGAAAGGATGAGTTCTGGGGTCTCCAGATTTTTTGTCTATATCTCTTTCAATAATTCATTTGGTTCTTCTTTGGTATTTAGTTCATGGGCTCCCATTTGTATTGCAATATTTTGTATATTACAATGATTCTATTTAATTTCCATTTCGTGTTTAAGATAAGTAGTGGATGCTCTTCTGTTCAGGGTACCCTAATTTTGTGGCAAGCAAAATTGTAGTAAAACTGTATATATTCAGTAACCTATCTCTTCAGAAATGGATTTCTCATGTAACACTGCATTAATCAAGATGGAGCAAGAGTGAATTTAGGACTAAATTGCAGAATTAGATAAATTTTTTCAGTTTCCCCCTATCTTGTCTCTATGACTAAAAAAAAAAAAAAAAAAAGATTTCATTTTGTTAGTTTTTTAAAAATACTCTTCTGGTATCAAGGAGAAGTTATAAAAATTATAGAAAGTTATAGAAAATTTCATTAGAATATTTTCCTTAAAGCATTTATATTAATGATATAAGTAAAAATTAAAGCCAACTTATAACTTTATATTTTAAAATAATTAGAAAAGGGAAGTCTGACTAAACACGGAATTTATATATGTGTTTATATCCTATTTCTCCTGAATGAGAGGGATATTAGGAATTAAAAAGGGATAAATCCAAAGAACAAAGATTATAGATGAGGCAACATCACCCAATGAGAGATGTATACACACTTTGGAAAATGGAAGCAGATGAATGAGCAGGAATTGACTTAGCAGAGTGGAGAATGCTGAAATCCAATGTGAGCAGACAAAGCAACTAACAAGAAGCATGCTTCAGAATCCTAGAAGTGCTAAGGAATTGGAAGCTTCAGCTGAAGGCAAATGTGAGGTATGGAACTAAAAACAAATTGGTTGAAGCCTGTTCCAAACCTCCACTTGGTTATAAGAGCTGATAAATTTCCTTTAAAAAAATACTATATATATGTATATAATTCACTTCACATTTTATGTGGGGCTATGTCTCCACACAAAAATTGAATTGGGGAAAATTGGATTGAAAAACTCATATTTTGAAATTAATTTGGCAAACATCTACTATGCTGGGTTGATGATATAAAGATGACTAAGCCAGAAACTCCTCCCTTTCTGAGTCTCAGAATCTAACTGGGGGGAAGCGGGTGTGGCTCAATTGATAGAGCTCCCGTTTACCATATGGGAGGCCCCGGGTTCGCTTCCCGGGGCTCCTTGTGAGGGCAGGCCGGCCCGCGCGGCGCGGTGGGCTGATGCAGCAAGACCTCGCAGCAAGGCGGAGATAAGCAGACACAGAAAAAACACACAGCAAA
>JAQZBX010007280.1:0-50980 GCA_029593785.1 Cabassous unicinctus | reverse complement strand
GACAGATATATGCCATCATATATCTTCCCATAACCTGCAGAATTGTGTGGGAGAGAGTGTAAACTACAAGGTGAACTATGGTCCATGCTCAGTCGTAATGCCCCAGGATGCGTTTATCAATTGCAATGAATGTGCCACACTAATGAAGGATATTGCTTATGTGGGAGGGTGTGGGAGGTGTGGGGAGTGGGGCATATGGGAATCCCTATATTTTTTGTGTAACATTTATTTAATCTAAGTATCTTTAAAAAAATTAAAAAATATATATTTTTTAAAAAGTAAATGAATGGATGAGCCTGAATTCAATAAAACTTTATTTTCAAAAGTAGGTGGTAGTTGAATTTGGCCTGGGGGTCAGAGTTTCATCCCATGTATAGATTGTTTTCCCAGTTTGTTGTGAATCAGAATATTCACAATGCCTTAGTGTTAAGTGTTAGCAAGTTGTTAGCTCAACAGCAAGGATACAGCAATAAAAGATACTTTCTAGTTTTACTCTTTCTTTTCTTTTAATGTTTACAGTATAATTGGGCATGAATACTTTTGATTCCACTGCTATCTCACTTTGCCTTATACTTTTCATTTTCATCACTTTTCTCAAATGCCTAGAATGTATTATGGAATGATAAATTCTTGTTTCTAAATATCTAAAGTGTGAAAGGGGTCTTCAAGAAAAGGCCCCTATGATTAGAGGTACTTAGAAAACAAGGGAAGCTAATAACACCCTATATGGAGGTAACAAAGTGAATAACATATAGTTATTGCTTTTTCTTTTCAAGAATCGTTAAATTCCCTTGGGAGAAAATAAAAGGAGGCACTGTCTCTAAAAATGGAAAATATTTATCTTAAAAACTAATAATTTGACTCCAACTTACATAGCAGAATAATATCATATAGAATATCACTAAGAATATCCAGTAATTGATGGAAAAAGAAGAACACATTAAACATCAAAGTAAATTATGTGGTTGTATTGTGATTATTCCTCAGGGGCAAAGAAATAGATATATGTTTCTGAATTTTAATCAGGTAATTCAGTTTTGTTTAGTCAAATCTTCTGAGGCAACAATAAATCTGAAATGGGGCAAGTTAATTTTGGATGCAAAGAAGTATTTTTAAAAAATTATTTAGAAAGTGATTGTCATTTATTATATATCAATAAATTATTTCTGAAACTTTTAGTAGGAGAGATCTTTTGAATACAGTGGTACCTTGGTACTTGTCATTAATTGATTTCCCAAATTAATAACAGCTTTTCAACTTCCTTGAGTGTTTGGGAATGCTGCTTTGTTACTGCTTTAAATCCTTTCGCAACATCAGTCTTTTTTTTTTTTTTTATCACTTTTTTATTATTAATGATGGTGGAGACTGTTGTTCTAAGCATTCAATTTGGTCAAAATGTTTCATCTCCAAGCCTTGGAGATTTGACCGTATGATTTAGAAAATATCATTTGAAAAATCTATTAAGTTTTCTAAATTAAGAGCTGAAATGTTGCCTACATAAGTATTATAATAGTCTGTGATAACTGTTGAGTTCCAGTTTTCTTTTAAAGGTGGTAACGATCCAGGTTTACAAAAATCTTTTCAATTTATATGCAGAGTTTACCTTAATTGCATTTGGGTTTAGGACTATACACTATGTTCACAAAGTAATAATTCCCGAGATTTGTGGTTCTTTCTTATTGCAAATCTGTACTTTTTCAGATAAAGAAAAAGGAACCTACTAGACCCACATGGCTGATGGTATTAAAAGCCTCTTCATTAAATAATTTTAGTATATTTACTACTTGTATCATTAGTGAGCCATGAACATTTCCCCCCTTGGAGGAAAGCTTCTATTTACTGCCCTATCCTCCTGTTTTCTCATCCCTGACTAGGTCAGCCCTAGAGGACCTCAGGACCACTTCATCCCATCTGCTGTTTATCATTTACCTCTCCTTATTATCTGTATGTATCGTTCTGTTGGGAACAAACTGACCTTCAAACTTGAACTTTTTTTCAGACATTTCTTCCTCATTTTCACATTACCCAATGTGTGACAATATCTATGGGATACCTTTCCAGTGCAGGCTGCTCTTCCATAAATTCTTTGAAAATCTTGGAATCAAGAGACAGACTCAGCATACTCCTTGATCTCTACTGTTTCACTCTTCTCTTTCTTGATAATTTAAAGCTTTGTTTAAGTCTACCTCAATGCTCATCTCTTCCATTGTATTTGGAGACTTAGTATTCATGTTGCTGACTTTTGAACATCCGGGTCTCTCGTTATTTCCACCTCTTAAAGCCTAGTAGTGTTTGTTCCTATTCAGTCTCAGCTACCTACCAATGTGATCACACTTTCTAAAGTTACTTGAAAGTATTACATTTCAAAAATCTCTACCTCCGAACATAGGTTTTGGTGAACACAACATCTTATCTATTCTTCTCTTTCATTCTTCCCCCTACCCCTGCTCCTATAGTGAACTCATTAATTTTCTCCCCTGAGTTCATCTGTTCTCATATATCTCTACATTTAATTCATTTGTGTTTATCTGCTTAAATACTCAGTGTGCACTCCAGGGACAGTCATTTCAAAAATGCACTTGCAGCTCCTGGTCAACCAACATGGCAGTGTATGACACTTAAGGGTGTCATTCCCCTACAGTATCTCTGAACACCTTGCAAAAACTATCAGAGCAATTTTCATGAGAACTTTAGAAAACAGTTAAAGGATTATAGTAACTGGGAGAGTGCAGGACCAAGAAAACATAGCTTTAAAAAATGGTAGGAGAAGCTTGTGATGCCCTTGCTGGTCCCTCTCCCAATTCCTCCCTGATGCAGTGTGGAGCCAGCTTGTGCACCCATAGTAAATCTTTGTTCTCTGGCATACAGTAGTGCTTGTATTTGGTACCAATTTATCGGGAAGCAGTCTGAAAGACTAAAACAGGAAACTTGTCTCTGGCTTTCCCTTCCAGAACTTGTCCTGTAGGCAGAACCAGCTTTCAGATAGTCAAAGCATTGTAAGTAAAATATTAAGTCTAAGCAGCCTGGGGCAAAGGGTTATCTGCTCTAAATCATATAACAGAGCACTCAGGAAGGGGAGAAAGTCTATTTCATAGGGAGTAGAGGGGGCATTCAAATTCCTATAAATTTCTAAGGCCATGAGAAGGCACAAGCCCAGGATAAGACACAGGCTAAAATATGATGGAGAAGACCCTGTACTTCATATTTGCCTTGGGCTGGACTTCTTGATAGGAGGGCTAAATTCTGAAAGAAAGCATCAGCCTATGCATATTTTTGTTTGTTTGTTTGTATTTGTTTGCTTTTGTTAACTCTTAACATTCAAGAAAATTTCTATCACAATCACTAGATGGATACAAACTTAAGGAACAGATAGCTCAGGGACTAAATCACAGTGTTAATACTTCAAAATTTAAAAATGTACAGGGCACAACAAAAGACTAGAAGACAAACAAAGCAACAGGAAATGATGGCCCATCTAAAGGAACAAAATGAAAATCCAGAAACTCTCAATGAAGATGACAAGACTTAATACATAGCTGACAAAGAATTTTAAGAAATGATCCTCAGTATGCTCAAGGAGATAAAGGAAAACATGGATAAAGTACTAAAGAATATCAAGGAAACAATGAATGAACAATATGAGAATCTCAATAAAGAGAAATTTTTAAAAGGGAGCAAAGAAAAATACTGGAGTTGAAGAAGACAGTAACTGAAATGAAAAAATCAACAGCAGATTGGAATTGGCAGGAAAAAGAATCAGTGGACTCAAAGACTAGGCAATTGAAATGATTCAGGCTGAGAAGCAGAAAGAAAAAAGAATGAAAAAATGTGAACAGAGCCTAAGAGACCTGTATCAATATACACATTATGGGAGTTCCAGAAGGAGAAGAAAGTGAAAAAGGGGACAGAGGAAACATTCAAAGATAGTGGCAGAAAATGTCTCAAATTTAATGAAAGACATGACTATACACATTCAAGTATCTCAAGGAATAACAAACAGGATAGACACAAAGAACCATTGTCAGAAACATAGTAGTCAAACTGGCAAATGCCAAGGACAAGGAGAAAATTCTGAAAGTGTCAAGAGAGAAGCAGTGTTTTTATATACAAGGGAGTCTCAAAGAGATTGAGAGCTGATTTCCCATCAGAAACCATGGTAACAAGGCAGTGGGAAGAAATGTTTAAAGTGCTGAAAGAAAACAATTGCCAACCAAGAATTTTATTTATGGCAAGACTATTTTTTCAAAAAGGAGGGAGATATTAAGACATTCTCAGATTAACAACCCCGAGGTAATTTGTTACCACTGTACTTGCTCAATAAGCAATGCTAAAGGGAATTCTTCAGACTGAAAGGAAGGGACACTAACAGTGGATTGAAGTTGCATAAAGAAGTAAATACCTTTGGTAAAAAGTAACCATATGGGTAATTATAAATGCCAGGACTATGGAATTGTGTTTTATTTTAGGTGACTCCACTTTTTGCTTCTTACAGGATCTAAAATGGAAATACATAAAAATAATGTGAAATTTATGGTTCTACACACACAATGAATAAACATATAACTTGTAACAAGTACAACATAAAGGGGGGTTGTAGGGGTATAGAAACCATATATGAATATGCTATTGAAGTTAAATTGGTATCAAATAAAATGTGATTGTTGTAGATTTAGGATGTTATATTTAAGCCCCATGGTAACCAAAAAGAAAATATATGAAAAATATATGCAGAAAGGAATGAGAAGAGACTCAAAATGGTAATATACACTAAATCAAATAAAATGAAAATAGGCATTAAATGAAGAACTGAGTGACAAAACTGTATGACTTACAAAGACCAATCCTGCATTATCAGTAGTGACTTTAAATGTAAACGGAGTAAACTTCCAGTCAAAAGGCAGAGATGGAAGATGAGAGAACACTTTCTAATAATTCTCTAAGGCCAACATCACCCTAATACCAAAGCCAGGAAACATAACAGAAGAAAGAGAAGCCCAGGACCAGGTGGCTTCACAGGAGAATTCTAACAAACATTCCAAGAAGACTTAACTCCAATTCTGCTCAAGCTCTTCATAAGAATTGAAGAGGAGGGAACACTCCCTAATTTATTCTATGAACCAACATCACCCAAATGCCAAAGCCAGATAAAGTTACCACTTGAAAAGTACAGACCAATATCTCTTATGAACTAGATGCAAAAGTCCTCAACAAAATATTAGCAAACTGAATCTGACAGCACACTAAAAGAATTATACACCATGGTCAAGTGTGATTTATCCCAGGTGTGTAAATGTGGTTCAAGATAAGAAAACCAATTACTGTAATAAACCATATTAATAGAAAGAAGGAAAAAAACACATGATAACCTCAACTGATGAAGAAAAGGTATTTGACAAAATCCAGCACCCCTTCATGATGAAACACTTTGTCAAAAGATGGAAGCAACCCAAGTATCCATTAACAGATGAATGGATAAGCAAAATATGGTTTATACAAACTATGGACTATTACTCAGTCAAAGTAAAGGAATGAAGTTCTGATACATATGACGATATGGATGAACCTTTCAGGATTCACATTGAGTGAAATTAGCCATACATAAAAAGACAAATATTATATGAAGTCACTGATACAAAATAATTGGAATAAGCACATTCACAGAGTCAGAAACCAGAATAGAGGTTACTGGGGGTCAAGGTGAGGCTAGGGAATGAGGACTTAATGCTTAAATTGACCTGAGTTTCTGTTTGGGGTGATGGAAAAGTTTTGGTAATGGACGGTCGTGATAGTAATGCATCATTGTGAATGTAATTAGCACTACTGAATTATATATTTAAATGTGGTTAAAAGGATAATTTTTAATTATATATATTACTAGAATAAAAATAAAAAAGTAACCATAGGACTGTGCAAGACAATATCCTTACATAAACTATAATTTATAGCATAATTTTAATGATATTGTTTCATCAAAGTGTTAATAAGGAAAACTGTGTGAGTGGTAATATATGGGAACTATTTATTTTTTGCATGATTTTTGTATAAACATATAACTTCTCTAATAAAAAATATATAAATGCACTTGCTACTACTTTAGAATCTATTGTCTTTTTTATATTGAACCAATTTCTTTTCATCCTGCCAGAGCCCTAGTTATTCTCTTGTGTCTGTTTTCTCTTTTATAATGGGCCAACAAAGTTAGTTGGTGTGCACTATAAACCCAAACATATCCTGACTGACTATCCCTACTACAGTTCTTGCAATTTTACATCAGCTGGGTGAGCCACGTTTTCTGTCTCTGGTTGACTCATTCACTAATGTAGCCATGACAGACCTCTTCAGATCCAGAGCTCACAGGATTTTTCCTGTCATGGCATGCAATAGAAATGATTTCTAGTGATTTGTCCCTGGGCAAACCATTTAATCTTACATCCCCCAATTATAAATGAGGACAAAATACTAGCCTTGTTTACCTTATATGAACATTGTAGGGACTTAGTGAATAATGTCTGTGCACATATAGTTTTGCACTGTGAGGCCTTATTTATTGTTATTGCATGGATACGTCTCATGCTTTACCACCTCTGTGTCCTGTTCTTCCTGGTCTGAGTCTGAAATATGTCTCCTTACCCTTTAAAACTTAGCTTAAATACTGTTCTCTTCATTGTGATCTCTCTTTGCTCAGCACTCAATTTTGTTCCTGTTGGGTTTGAAGAGTAGGAAAATGTTGGATAATCTTGTTGTTGGGGATTGAATAATGTATCCCACAAAAGACATGTTCACATCTTAATTAGTGTTCCTGTACGTGTGAATCATTTGTAAATAGAACCTTTTGAAGATGTTATTAATTAAGGCAAAGTCAAATTGAATCAGGGTGGGTCTTAATCTCTATGACTGGAAGCCTGATAAAGAGAGGAAATTCAGACATAGTCAATCAGAAGCCAGAAGTCAGAGAAAGCAGAAGTCAAAAGAAGCCAGAGAGGATAGAAAGATCACCATGTGATAGAGGGAGCCTCCATTAGAATGCCACCAACTCTGGAAGAAAGCATGCCCTTGCTGACATCTTGATTTTGGACTTCTAGTTTTTAAAACTGTGAGACAATAAATGCTTGTTGTTTAAGCCAACCAATGTGTGGTATTTGTCATAATAGTTCTGGTAAACTTAGACACCAGCCTACAAGATTCCATGGTCGTGGTATCCCTGGTAGTACTTAATCCAGTGTTCTGTATCTAGTTGGGCAGAATGAATTTTTTTCTCAACCAAATTAAATAAGTTTCACAAATTTAGAAGCATGCTCCTGATAGCAAAGGTTTGAGTGAATTTATACTTATTCATAGGACTTTTGTGAATTTTATACTTTCCAAAAAGTTTATCATTATACTTCTTTAGTAGAATAAAAATCTTAACATGAAGAATAACATCATACATTATTTTGTTACTATAAACAGATTTAAAGTGGCATAGATCCCTTTCCTCTTCTATGGTAATGTCTTTCTTTTATACACTAAGAACCTTATGGTTTAATAACATAAAGTAGTCATATTGTAAAAGAGCTTAATCACATTGGATAATCAAGCTCTTGCTAATAAGGCATGTTTCTGAACAAGCCCTGGAAAAGAAAAACAGATTGATAGATATCTTTTATCATCGCCTCTTTGGGAGAATAACTTTGTGTAAACTAATCATATATTTTCAAAATTGCCCTTAAAAATCCTGAACCTTGAAGGACAATGGGATTGTTAAAGCAATTTTAAAAATGCCCTATGCACATGGTTTTATTAGTATTTCATGATATAAATTATGGAACTGCCACCTATGCCTTTACAGAGTCACTTCAATTACCCCTCTTTGCTTTTGACTATTACGTATTGAACACAGAAAAGATATATCACATATCATTTTTCTTTCCCCAACACATCTGAGGGATGTAACATGGCTCCTTCAATAAGAGTGCATTTCTAAAGTAGTAATTCTCATTGCAGTGGGAGAGGATCAAGGGAGGATCAGAATCTTGGGGACTTGGAGGGAAATAGTTTGAAAAAGGCCCCTAAGGTTTTCAGATACATTTTCCTAAGAAGTTGTGCCCCTTTACACACATTTCAAATGGGTGAGTTTAAGTTGTAAACTTGATTTCTTTCAAGTTAAATAGATTTGAATTAATCTGACCCAATAATCATTTGTGAGTTCAAATTTTTACTCTTCAGATAACATCGGTTTCAAAATAGAGTCTTATCTGAGAGCTCTGTATTTGTTCTCTTGATATTTTGGAACAACTGGTCTCTCAGGAATTTTTACTACAAATAGTTTAAATAGACAATAGGGAACCTGTTATAATGCCTTACTCATTTACACCAATTATTGTTTACCTAACATATTGGGAATTTTTTTACACATGTGGAAATGTAAATTTTACAGATTTCCAGGAAGCTATGGGTTTCTATAAATGTCAAAGTTGGAAAGAACTTAGCAGCCATGTAGTTCAATTCAGGTATCTTCTCTACAATATTTCTCACATATAGATGGTCTTGTAGGACAATCTTGAACACACACATTGATGGGACATTACTTACTTTAGAGTCCATTTTTTGGGAGGGAGAGCAATTCATATCATCAGAAAATCATTCCCTAAATTGCTAAATTGACATTTAGTCAAATAAAACTAATCCCAATTATACATAAACAGTTATTTACATATCATTTCTCTTTAATTACCTAAGACTTTTAATTAAACCATTCTATAGCTTAGTTCCCAGAACTTTTCAGCATTTTATCAATGTCATTATTAAAAGATGTGCTTCTTACAATTGAACCCAATCTGGCACAGTGTATGGCATGACTAAGATATGAGCCTTACTTTATATGTTATACTTCAGGTTTGAATTAGCTTTTTGGCAGCCAGATCAAGTGTTGGCTGATTGAATTTACAGTTGATTAAAAGTGTGAATCCTTTCAATATGTGCTGTTTTAGGCTTAGTCTACCTGATACGCTGTTGTTCTTTGTTTTACATAGTTGTTCCTTAACAAGAGTTTGGACATTTATCGCATTCCCAAAATCTGTATTTTGTAAATTATGTTAAGGTATTGTCATATATATTTTTTTATTATTTTACAATTTTTATTCCCACCCCCCCACCCCTCCAATGGCCCCCTTGTCTGTCTGCTCATCTTCTTTAGGAGGCACTGGAAACCAAACCTGGGACCTCCTATGCCGGAGGCAGGCACCCAATTTCTTGAACCACATTTGCTCCCCTGTCAAATATATTTTTGATATGAAGTATTAAACTGTTCACATATCTTCACATCAAAATAAAATGATAAATATATTTTTCAAGAATATCTAAATCTGAGCTCTGAAGCACACTGCTTAATAAGTGATTTATGGCAAGGGAAATAAATGTCACCTATGTTTAGTCAATCGGGATTGCATGAACCAATCCTTTTCCCAAATCTGTACTAAATAGTAGTAATAGGCAGTAATGTGATTATGGGGAACACTGTTCATTTCTATGGATATCAGCTTCCTTATGTAATCATATTGTTGGATACAAAGTTGATAAATTCAAGAACCACTTTCAACATCTAGTTACTCTTATATATGCTCAATTCTTATAAACCTGAGTTCTGATAAAATGGTTTTGAGCCATTTTGAAACCTTTGTTTACAGATAAGGAAAAGGGAAGTAAAGAGTTCTACAGACAACAACAAAAAAGATTGGCAAGAAGTCACAGATATAGCCTGAGAAAAGGGAGTAGTAGACACAATTTCTCCTTACCGTAAAACACACACTCATAAAAAGCAGGCATAAGAACTCCAGAGAGTAGCAATTGGGCTAAGAGTATAAGGCTAGATAGCTCTGGGTTATATATGACAATACCTTTTAGGGGCCTCATAAATGTTCCAAATAAGCAGAAAAAGTATAAACAAGGTCCAGCAGATTATCTAAGATGTAAGGGAATGTGGGAACTACACTGTGGAAAGATTTTGACCCAAATGCTTAAATTTTATTTATTGTTTTTAAAGTTTCACTTCCTAAGAATTAAAACTTACTTAGTGAAGAGTCATAGGTACATGGCTTTCTTTTATATGGAGATAATCTAACCTTGCTTGTTTTCTCAATCTCTTTCTCTCTCTCCCAAGCAGGTGAGCAAGCAAAAAACTGATCTGAATTGTTTGATTTTCACCTATTATTTAATTCATTCCTGATATTATTGACAAATAAGTACATATTTACTCACCTAAGGAGTACTAAAAATTTTAAACAATTTTCATTATTCATTAATATTAGGTTGAATGTAATTGCCAATATTCGACCATTTTTCACCCAAAAAAGATAATTTCATAAAGTTCAAACTAAATAGAGAAATGACTGATTTTTCAGGACAAATGAGAAGAATTATATTTTACATTATCTTTTTTTCAATTCTAAATTAAGGAAAAATAAATATATAAAAATCAAAGTGCTAATATATTTTCAATAATTATACTTATTGAGCACCTGTTATGTACATGTACCATTCTAATGTTAAGAATGCAGTCGAAAATGACATAAAATCTGATCCCTGCTCTCACAGAATTTACTTTCCATTGTGAATACAGTTAAAATAATTACATTTTAATATAATGTCAAATTGTGATAAGTTCTCTCTGTCAAGAAAAATGAAGAAGACAAAGGAGAAGGAGACTTGTGGGGTGGGACCAATGTTTGTAGGGGGGCTCCTTTACAGAGGATTATCAAGGCAGGCTTCTTGGAGGTTGTAGCATTTGAGCAGAGGTATGAGTAAGTGAGGAAGAGCTATGTGTGAATACAAGGGTGAAAAGCATTCCAAGGAGAGTAAATATGTGCAAAGATTCGAAGCCTGAAAGGAGCCCAGGGTGTTTGAGGCGTAGCAGAGAAGCCAGTCTGACTAAAATTTACAGGGCCAGAAGGAGGTAGTAGAAGGAATATAGGACACATGGGCAGGAGCAAGGCCTTATGGGAACTTGTGAGAATTTTGGATACGGTTCTAAGGGAGATGGGAAGTCACTACAAGATTTTGAGCAGAGAGTTTTAAGAACTAATTAAGTTTTAAAAACATCATCCTGTTGTATGAAGACTAGGCCGTGGAGGAGGAGCAGCAGAAGCCCTAGCAAGCAATGACTAAAGGTGAGAATTAGTCTATATTACTACCTGGAGTTGGCCAAACTGCAAAGACTGAGGGAACAATCCCCACAAGACTGCCCTGGATTATAGCATTGCAGGTTGCGGGAGTGGAGGGGGGTCCGAAAACCACTCTTGGTTTTGGTAATTTGCTAGAACTCACAGAATTCACTGAAAGCTGTTATACTCATAGTTTATTACAAATTAAAATCAGTGAAGGGAAGAGGCACATAGGGTAGAGTCCAGGAGAGGTCCCAATGCAGAGTTTCTGGTTGTCCTTTTCCTGTGGAGTCATGAATAGTGTTACCTATTGTCACACTATGGGTATTAATATGCACATAGTATTGCCCACCAGGAAAGCTCATTTGAGCCTTTGGTGTCCAGAGTTTTTATTGGGCTTGATCACATATATCCACATTGGATGACTCTTAGTCTTCAGCCCTTCCTGGATGTTGGGAGAATACCTTATCATCCACTTCCTCTGGAGGTTGGAATTGATATGGTGTGACTCATAACACCCATATCAATCATAGTGTTAGACTGATTGTCCAAAGGCCAAAGCCCCTAGATAAATAAAGTCACTCTTGTCAAGCAGGACATTCTAAGGGACCATCTCCCAATAGCCAAGGGCAAAAGGCTCACTTTGGGTAAGGTTTTCTTTACTCTGTGATTATTAACAAGTGAAGAAGAATATGTCAATACTATCTCTCACATATTACTTTTTAAAAAAATTTCTTAGTTATATATTATTATTGTATTTCATGTGTATAGGATATAATTCTTCTAAACCTTTGTTTACTGTTTTATTTCAATATATATTTTATTTTGTTGTATTTTGACTAAGATCCAGTAGTTCAAGGTTGTTAGATTTTTCTTTTTGTCTAGCAGGCTATATTTTATTCACTTGACATATATAAACTCTGATGCTCAATATATTACACAAGTAATATGCTTAATTTAACATGATGTACATGTCTATTCAATTACTAATTTCATCTTGACTGTTTGATGATGCATGTTGGTTGCTGCATATCATATATATGATATTGAAAATCAGGGTCTACCTGAGTGTACCTGAAATTTATATATCCCCCAGGCTAAGATATTTTGATGATACATTATTTTTTTATTAATGTAGAAATAAATATCATTCTTGTTAAGCAAAGAATCATTAATTTGATGAGAAAAGATCAGGATTTTTAAATTAATTTTTAACCATAATTCATACATGAGCAGTTAGAGAAATTATATATGAAATCCCTATTAAAATGATTCTATCATAAATCTGACACATGGAATGAAGGATTTTTTCTCTGATGGACTTCAGTAGGTACAATGGGGAAAACACTGGGTCTAGAGAAAATGGGGGCTCTGGTTTGATTGTTCTACCAGAGCTGCTAGTTCAACTACAGTTGCTCAAAGCCCTCATCAGAAAAATGGAAGTTTGAATAAAGTATGTAAAATCCTTTCCCTTTCTAAAATAAGTTTTTACTTATGGGTATAAGAACTTATACCCATAAGTTCTTATGGGTATGATATAAGAGGGGAAAAGACTGAAATAGGCCAATTTCTAGAATTAGAAGGTTATGAATATTATCTATTTTCATTATTAACTGGTTGGATTATCATTTATATTTCATGCATTAATGTAATTATAATGTTAGGATCCATATGATAGAGTAATTTTAGAAGTAATTAATAAAATATTTGTAAAGTTCTTGGCAAATACCTAAGATTTGACAACAATAATTGCAAAGATAATAGCAATGTGTATTGAAATCTTTGTATTTTAATGGAACATTGTAATGTGAATTTACTTTTTTGCATTACTTAACAGGCATTCTTAAAATAAAAATTTTAAACAAAAATAAACTTTAAAACGTTATCTGGGAAATAAAAGGAGCAAGTCTTACAATCCAAGCTCACATAGTTATAATTAAATGTTTGATTTATAGCTGAGTCAACATAACTGAATAGGAAGTCAAAATAGATCATAATTTTAGAAAAAAATATGTAGAAGAAAGGTTGTATCATCCATTAGTAAGGAAAAGGAGGCTTTTAAAATAATTGTTCTTTGGACAATTGAATGCCTATTAAAAGATAAAAAGCAAGCAGGAAAAATATTTGAAGGAAATGTATTAAAATCATTATTATGTATAGAGTTCTTGCAAGTTTATAAGGAAAATCTTTAAAAATTAATAGAAAAATTGACAAGGATATGAAGGGAGATAACTCCCAAAATAAAAATAGAAATTTTCTTACTGAGAAATAAAAATGGCTTAGATTTACTATAAAAATTGTAATCTCAATAGTTATCAAATGAAAACCAAAAATAAAAAAAATTATTTAACTAACAAAATAATAGAGTGTATTCCTTGTTTGCAAGAATACAAGTGATGTTTACCTTTTGTTTTTTATTACTCTGCAGTTTTCAAGTTTTATTTTAAAAAAATCAAATGTATTATTTTATATTTGAAATCAGCACAAAACATAATTTAGCTCTAGGCTTCCTAGAAACCAGAGAAATATGAAACACATGACAGTATATAGAAAATTCTGATAAATGAAGCATTTTTTTCATGTGTATATGCCTATAAAGGGCTTACATGAGAGACACTGCACAACAGAATGGACAGTGGCTTTAACAATGACTTTTCTGAAGAAAAAAGGAACACTTGGCTATTTCTATATCTTTTCCTTTATTAATTGAAGGACTGAATATTAAAATGCAATTTGGTTTGGGGTTTGTGAGAGCAATGTTAATTATCTGACAATATAATGCTAATTACCAATCAAAAGGTGGCCCTCTGTCCCTTTGACATGCTAGCTCTCTCACCTGCACTTTTGACAAAGCTTGGTTAATAATCAATTCACGGGCAAATCTCCTGGTGAGTGCCTGGAATACAGATGTTCTGATATTGAAAGAAGATCAATTTGCTTGAACAGAGTGATGGGATTTTAATTCTGTTATGATGTGAAAAGACTGACATATCCTTTCTAGTCCCTACAGGATAAATTTGATTCGGTCATGTACAAATGTATTTCCTAACAATTAAGTAAAATTTTACTTACTAAGTATGTTGAAATTATATACTGAGCATATATATATACACACACACACACATATTTATGAGTGAATTTAAATATAAAATATTGAAAATTTATTTATTTTTGCTTCAAGATTTATGCCAAAAGAGGTTTACAACATATCCTATTATTTTGTAAACACGGTAATCTCACATTTGAATATTTTGAGCTCCTTAGGTCATTGAATTTCTGTTTTTATTATTTATTTATTTATTTATTTTTAAAGATTTATTTATTTTATTTATCCCCACCCTTGCTGCTTGTGCTGCTGTGTCCATTCGCTGCGTGTCTTCTCTGTGTCTGCTTATCTCCCCCTTGCTGTGAGGTCTTGCCGCATCAGCCCACGGCGCCACGCGAGCCGGCCTGCCCTCACAAGGAGGCGCCGGGAAGCGAACCCCGGGCCTCTCATATGGTAAACGGGTGCTCTATCCATTGCGCCACACCCGCTTCCTGCCCTGAGGTTGCTGCATCAGCGCACCACACCGCTCAGGCCGGCCTGCCCTCACAAGGAGGCCTCGGGACGCAAACCCGGGCCTCCCATATGGTAAACGGGGGCTCTATCCACTGAGCCACACCCGCTTCCTGAATTTCTGTTTTTAATTGGATGGTTGGCACATGAACAATGCCATTGTGAAGATTTTTAAATAATTATATTATTTATTAATAGTGATATAATAGCACTTGATTATAATTATATTTGGTTTTAGTATACATTTTTTCCCTTAATATTTTTACAAGGAATCAAAGTTTCAATACATTTTCTGCAGGTGCAATCTACAAAAATAACTGCCTGTTAGTTAAATAACGCTGAAGTTTTTTTTTTTTTTGTTGTTAAACAGAGAAGTTGTAGATTTACAGAAAAATCATGCATAAAATACAGGATTCCCATATACCATGCCACCACTAATACCTTGTATTGGTGTGGAACATTTGTAACAATTGGTGATTGTTATTCTATTTTGTCTTGTGTCAATGTAGGTCAGAATTTGGCCATTTCATCTACGTTATCTAATTTATTGGCATACAATTTTTTATAGTATTATTTTATAGTCCTTTTTATTTCAGTGGGGTCGGTAGTAATGCCCTCTTTCTGTTCTGATTTTTTTATTTGTATCCTCTCTCTTTTTTCCTTTGTCAGTCTAGCTAAGTTTGTCAATTTTATCCATTTTTTTCAAATAAACAGATTTTGGTTTTGTTGATTCTCTCTATTGATTTTTTTTCCTATTTCATTTATCTCCACTCTCATCTTTTTTATTTCCTTCCTTCTCCTTACTTTGGGTTTAGTTTACTCTTCTTTTTCTAGTTTTCCCAGTTTTGAGGTTAGCCTTCATATCAAAAAGGCTTTGATATGAAGCTTTTTTCTTTATTAATGTAAGCATTTAGAGCTATAAATTTCCCTCTCAACCTTGCCTACACTGCATCTTACAAATTTTGATATGCTGTATTTTCATTTTCATTCACCGCAAGATATTTCCTAATTTCTTCTAAATTCTTCTTTTATCCATTGGTTGTTTAAGAGTATGTTGTTTAATTTCCACATATTTCTGAATTTTCTCCCTTTCCCTCTGTTATTGATTTCTAGCTTCATTCCGTTGGTGTTGGAGAATATGCAATGTATGCTTTTACTATTTTTGAATTTCTTGAGGCTTGTTTTGTGACCCTACAAATGACCTAACCTCAAGAATGCTCTGTGTGCACTTGAGAAGAATGTATAGTCTGTTTTCATTTCATTGGGGTCAGTGTTCTATATATGTCTGTTAGGTCTAGTTGCTTTAGTATATAATTCAACTCCTATACTTCCTTATTGATCTTCTGACTGGATGTTCTATACCTTATTGAAGGTTGTGTATTAAAGTCTCATACTATTAATGTAGAACGGTCAATTTCTCCCTTCAAGTCTGTCAGTATTTTCTTCATATATTTTGGGGCTCTGCTGTTAAGTACATAAATATTTATAATTGTTATGTCTTCCTGTTGAATTGTCCCTTTTATCAGTATTTAATGACCATCTTTTTGTCCCTTGAAACATATATTTGACTTAAGGTCTATTTTATTTGATATTAGAATAGCCACCCCTCTCTCTTTTGATTACTACTTGCATGGTATTTGTTTATCCATCCTTTCATCTTCAGTGTACTTGTATCTTTGAATTTATGGTGAGTCTCTTGCAGACAGCATATATTTATGTAATGCCTTTTTATCCATTCTGCCTATCTCTGCTTTTTTGACTGGAGAGTTTAATCCATTTACATTTAAAGTCACTACATGTAATGCAGCACTTTCTTCTGCCATTTTGCTATCTAGACTTTGTAAGTCTTATACCTTTTTTGTCCCTCACTTCCATGAATGCCTACTTTCATATTTATTTGAAATTTTGTGTTGTACCATATTGAGTATTTTCTCATTTCTAACTGTAAATATTTTTCATCTATTTTCCTTGTGGTTACCATGGGGTTAAAATTTAACATAGTAAATATATTTGGTTTGATACCAAATTAACTTCAATTGCATGCACATATATTTTTCCTATACCCCTTTGTTCCCCCATCATTTTTTTTGTACATGTTACTACTTATATCTTTGTACATTATATGTCCAAAAACAGATTTATGATTACTTTTTATGCATTTGCATTTTAGTACCTGTAGGATGTCAGAAGTAGAGTTACATACCAAACAATATACTACAATAATATTGGCATTTATAACTACCCAAATGATTACCTTTACTGTAGATCTTTACCATCATTTATTAGCCTCTTCTTTCTGCTCTTCCCTGTATACTGTATAGTTTTCTTCTTGCTTTCAGACTTTCAAGATAGTTGTTTGAGAAAGTTCCTACCTATTTAATATTTGTTTTTGTGGAAGGACTGAATCCTGGAGCTCCATACTCTTTCATATTCTCACAATGTACCACTGAGAGGCTTTTAAATATTTTTTTTGGTAAAAATTATATTGGTCAGTGTCAGCAGTGGAATCCTTTGAATATATTTGTTAATAAAATACTCCTTCCAAGATATTTCAGGTGCCTTAAATAAATATTTCAACACACCAAAAATGAGTGTTGGTACATGATCTTCTTGAAGTAAGAGACCATCAATACAAAGATAAAACTTTGGAAAAAGTTGAGGAAAATTCAACAGCATTATGAATTGCTCCTACAGTACAAATCCTTCATTCCTTATTCTTCATAAATTGCTCTGGTAAATTTATGGTTCCTTACATTGACTAATAGACTCCAAAAGCATTACTGGGTCTATTGAAAGCTATCCTGGGATTCAGGTAAAATATGTAATGACTTCTAAAGAATATATATTTCACGTCCTTCTAATGCAGATAGCCAGAGAAATCTAGATTACAAATGATACAGATGGCATGAGGTTTTGTAGCTCTTGTAGTAATAGTTTTAGAGAGTGAAAAAAAAAAAAAAAACTGCAGTGAGACATCACTGAATCTTCCATCTAAATGTATTTTGCAAGTTGTGTAATTAATTTTATTAAAATGTAATAATGTGTTGTCATAGCATTTCCTTCTTTGTTGCTAAGTTATTGATTTCATTGAGTTTTGGAAATGTGGCAGATTTAAAACCACTGAATATACAGAGATTTTGGAGTCTCAAGACATGAAAGATGATTCTGGCCCAGGGACAATTTGAGTATCAGCTTTGGGGCTTCTGGTACAGACCACAGCCTGTTTGAAGTCTGGTGTATTCAAGAGAAAACATTTATTTTGCAGTAAGTAAATGGTCATTGTGGATTGGCAATAATTGCTCAGTGCTTCTTATTGCCTACATAACTAAGTTCAATCTTTTTGTCATGATATTTAATATACTAAATAATATGGTGTGGAATATGGAAGGAAGGAAGGGAAGACGAGGAAGGGAGGAAGGGAGGAAGGGGAGAGAGAGAGGATAGGAGAGAAGGGAGCAAAAAGAGGAGAAAAATAATGAAGAGAAGAAAAAGGAAGGAAGAAAAGGGATGGCAGGGAAGAATGAAGGGAAGGTGAATAATTATTAGATTTATTTTTTGTGTTTAGCTTTGCAGTTATTATTGGCATAACCTTTGGTGGAACTTTAAACACCACTGGGCCTCAGTTTCCTCAATTTAAAATGAGAGGTGCCTACATGATAATCTTTAAGGTGGTGTCGATCCCATGATATTTTCTGAGGCTCCTTTCCCTCTCCTTCTTTTCATGTGCTATACCCTGCAGCCAGATCTCACTACTTCTTACCAGCCTCCAAACAATTCTTCCTTCTTTTCATATGAATCATTGCACACACTTCCTGTGGCAATTCCACTTAATCTTCTTGGTTGAGCTCAATCATCATCTCCATAGCCTCCTTGATTTCTGCTGCTGAAATTAATTTCCCCTTTCTTTAGGCTACTGTAGTACTTCATGGTTTATACCTCTCATATTTTTTTATCAATTATTATTTATGTAATAATATATTTGAAGGCAGAGGGTCATATGATTTTTGGATTCTTATGTCTTTCATAGCTACTAGCAGCCCTTGATTATATTAGGCAGTCGGTAAATTAATTGAATTGAGTTTGATTAATTATAGAATTTCTTACCAAATATTTGTCTTTGTTATTTTACAGAAATTAGCCAAAACAAGTCCTCCTTTCTTGGTGACAGCAAGGGGTGAGGAAAAAAAAAAATACAGAAAAAACTGAGATTTGCACCCTATTTTTGAATTCATTAACTTTTTGACGCCCTATTTATTCAGCTCTGATAGGTGGTACTACCTCTCTGAGGTTTTTTATTTGTTTGTTTGTTATTTTTAAGAAATTTGGGTGAAATAATATATTTAATGTGAATGACCAGAGGATGTGCCCTCCAAATATTAGTTTCCTTTTCATTTCCCTTTTAATGAAAGTTAGCAACTTCATTTTGTAGTATTTATTTTATTTTGTTATTTCACCCTTTGTATGGAAGCACTTTTGATAGCACATATTAAAGTATATTCAAATCTATTCCAGCATACAAAAGTCTCCACTTATATCCAGTACTTTATCCCAATAAATAGTTTTCTATGAATTAATAATAGTTTAAAATAACATTTTTATTAATTTAAAAATAATAAAATATATAAAATTATGGCATTTAAATACAGTGTTGATGGGTCAATGATGTTATGTCCTTCTATTAATCAATTCATAAAATATGGAGAAATCATTTCTTATAAAAATGATACGAAGACTAAAATGGTATTTTGAAAAACATGCATCGACCAAAGCATATGGATATGCAAGTAAAGCATACAGATCTCCATATGCTAAATACTTACTTCAAGAAATGTGGCCATGTATTGATAATCAGCGTAGTGTGACACTGGTTTAATTAGACCAGAGTCCTTGATTTGACAATAATAAAATCCTTCTTAGCATATTAGCAATGACATACCTTTAATGCGGTGGCTGTCAAGACTGGCCGCATATTAGAATCACCTGTGGAACTTTTAAAACCTGCTAATGCCTGGGGTCTTACCCAAACCCAAAGAGGTTGTTATTTAAATTTAAATGATCTTGGGTTGCAAAGTAAGCATGAGCAAGTGTTTTTTTTTTGTTTTTTTTTGTTTTTGAAAGTTCTCTAGTTTGCAGTCAAGGCTGAGTGAGAAGTACTGCTCTCAAAGTATCAATTAAGACACTTCTTTCAAGTTACTCCCAAACTACTTGACACTATCAGTTATTTTTTTTTTTTTTGCCTAAAAAGGTAGCACTGCTAGTCTGAAAGATATGTTTGTCTAACAAGTAAGTTGAATTAGTTCTAGGCATCAAAAATTGAAGTGCTTTTAAGCAAAAACTAAATAACACAAACTATGTTTTTACTGGAGAGCAAGTTAAGATTCCATTTCAAAGTGCTTCTTTATTGCTTTCTCCATTTTAGAAAATGAGTATTACAGTCCCAAAGTAAACCAAAATGGGTATAAGAGGGGTGGTGAAACATTGAGAATACTGTCCAAATGTGGTATATAGAAATCTCTCGCCACTTTATAGTCTCAACTTCTAAAAGTGATCCAAATTCAGACCTTATGATTAATGGTAATGAAAGAAAACTACCAAGTTTTACTTTTGCAGTAAGATTGCAACTTTCAGTTACTATAAACAATGCAATTTTCTGTAAGATGGTAGTGGTAAAAAACAGTTTCTGTTTAGTATACTGCTTGTGAAAGTGATGTACTGACTTTTCACATACTAAAATTTTCAAAGTGGATTTCTCCCCCTACATTTCAAGGACCTCCAATACATAATGTTATCATTCAACTGTAACTTGCTATTAAGATTGGAGTAAGAAATGGCAGCTTCAGATAATTTTTTCATCCTGTTTTTTGTTTTTGTTTCCTTCTCAGTAATTTCTTTTTTTATTCATATTTCAATTTATCCATCCCTGGCAATTTCAAGCTAGATGAAACAAATTAAGAAAAAAATTAATTGACTTTATTTGCTTTAAAGCTGCCAGCCCATATTATTTGCTTTCTTAAATGAGTTTGGAATTGCCAGCTCTGAGGGTATTATACGACATTTTGGGTTACTGCCAGCATATCCTGAGCAAACATACTTAAATCAAAGCTAAGCTGCTTAAATATTCATGTTATGCTCTTATTATGGTTTAGAGAAATGCAAAACCATTTAAGATTTGCAAACCTGTTACATGGCCAAAAAATGTATTTGAACTGTCAGAAATATATTTTAAATGATAGTGTTAACCTAGTTAATAAGGAAAGAGTTTCACAGTCTTATTAGTTGTGATGCATTTAGTATGTCTAATTTGTTCATGATTTTCCAGTCACTAGAGCAATACAAATGTAATCTTTTTCTTCTGAAATATCTATAGGAAATGACCCTTCAGTATGCTATGTTATTAAATGTGCAGACTCCCTGATTCCATGTGCTTTATGTCTGTACTTGGGTTTATAAGCACCCTTTAACCACATATATATTATTTTTTCATTATATTAATTGGCCCTTCTTCCTTCATTGATAGTTATTTCCAAAAATATACAGTTTTAAAATTTAATGTATAACTTTAACTTATTTTTCACCACAGGCTTCCCAATTGTTTTGGGAAAAAAGCATAAAATATAAAAAAGAAATGCTAAACACCAAAATATCACATAAAACAATAAACGAAGCAAAAGAGAAGCTGAACTGACACCCTTTGTATAAGGGTGGAAGATTGAGTTTTTCTTATCATAAACTGAATTAAGCAAAAAGGATTAATTTGCAGCTGTCCTCTTGCCCTCCTCATTCCCCTTCTTCTTCCTACTCCCTCCTCTCCCTCCTCCTTCTATACTTCCTTCCCCTCCTCTTCTTCTTCCCCCTCCTTTTCCCTCCCGTCTTCCTCACCTTGGTCTTCTTTGCTTGGCAGCATTATCAATTGCATATTTAAAGCGTCCGATTTTGTATAAAACAATTGTGGTGCTTTAAGTTTCCTTCAAGGCAAAGAAACTACTCAGAATTTTAAAAATTCAGAATATCAAAAATTATTCATTTATAATCATAGATTCTAATGGTCTTTGATTTATGAGATGGAGCATTTTTAAAGCAGACTGAGAAATTCAATATAAATTCATGAGGTGGCAGTGAGAATTACCACTGTTTCACTTCCAGCCGCACATGGCTATGGCCAAGCATGCGAGTTCCTCCCAGCAGAGGAAGAGCTTTGGAAGCCAGTACAACTGTCTCAGACAAGCCATGGGTGCTATTTTATGCCTTTTATTTAAATGTCCAGACTCAACATAGGAGACTACCTATGTTGTTATAACTGTAGGCTGGGCCATCGACTGCTTGGTATAACATGCCCTGATAAGAGTTTTCTAAAACTAAACCTTTGGAGGATACAGCCAAACAGTTTTTACTTAATTCTGTTGTATATATCTTAGTGTTAAAAAAGAGGTTCCAATGTATTTCTCTGTGGAGAAATCACAAGGTTGTCTTTTGCTTTAGTGAGGCATAAACCTCCCTGGGGCAGAACCTGGGAGGATTACATGAGCATCAGCTTTAGTGCTCTGATGAGAAGAGGAATTTAAGATTATTTGTATAAATTTGGTGTGATCTAAAGATTTTCACACATAGACCATGAACATTTGTGAAATTGTTCATATGACAATAGCCATTTTTTAAAAAAATTAAATATCAGTACTACTTGTAAGGTTCCAAATCAGATCAACAATGTACTATCATCAGTTAGAACTATTTTCCACAGTTTAAATTAAATAGTGATCAGTTTTTAAGGTGTGAACTTGTATGCCATTTATGAAAGTGGGTGAACAATCTATCTGCTCTTAAAACATTGCTAAATCAGAATGAAAAAAACCTGAATATTATATTAACAAAGTTTTGGGTAAAACATAATGTTCACTTTAAAATAACCTAAAGAAAACTTTGCTTTTTAAATAATATACTAATGATTTTGTCTATTTTTCTAATTAAACATTTTCATTATAGAAGCAAAACAGTGATTGTCACAGAAAATTTGGAAAATAGGAACAAGAAAAAGTTATCTCATCCATAAACCTTACCTGCTAAAAAAATTATTAGCGTTTTAGTTTATTTTATTTCAGTTTTTTTGCAATTATTTTTTAATAGTTATAAACAATTTTGTACTTTGCTTTTTCACATAAGATTAAATTATACACTTTGTTTCATATTGCTACAAGGTCTTTCTAACCATTAGTTTTTTGTTTTTTGTTTTTTTTTAGGTTAAAATTATTGTTGTTATTAATTTATGGTACATTCAATTGATTAGATGTCCAAAATCTACTCGCAGTTTAGGATTTAGCTGGAACTGTGGAAAAATTCAATTTCCTCACAAAAAAAGAATGAGGAACTAAGATGGTCATAAAGCTGAAGAAAAGCTAATAAATAAAAGTGAAGAACCCCAAGATATGCCAGTCCATTAGTAAGAAGGTACCAGTAAAAATTGGCATCAGTATTTTAACAATAAAAATAATGTATCCAAATTGAAGTACTGGGTTCAGCAGAAAGTAAAGGATTTGAGACTAATTGAATGGTCCGTTTTATGCTCAGCAACACTCTGAGACTTTTCCATGGACCTAAACTGCCTTTTCTGACAGAGGCTTTAAATTATGCTGAGCAACTTAGAATTTCTTCACACATACCTGAGCATTCAGAAAGGTTTTTTCTTTCTTTCTTTCTTTTTTGCAGTAAATGTATTGCTTTTAACAGAGTTATTAATGTTTGTTTTTCATATAATTCTGCATATTAACTGCTTTTTATTATAATTTCATAAGACTAATTCATACATTTCTTCAGTATTTTATCTACTGATAATATAAGAATTTAAAACTTATTTTGAGAAGTATGTGGGGGACGTGGGGATTAGATTAGTGGGGTTTTGCAGGCTGAGGTAGGGAATAGGGAGAGTGGCTTTTTCTGGCAAAGTGGGTTGATTTGTTCATTTTTGCTATCTGTGTTTTGTGTGTCTAAAAAAGAGGAAAACATAAAAAGTGGGCAAAATGTTTAAAAATGTTAACTCTATTTAATTCCAAATATTTTAACAATATGTTGCAGTTTGTATGTCGATTCCCTTTTCTCTAAGAAAAATCCCATAATTCAAGACAGTGCTTAAGAAGAAACTAGTGTGGGAGGAGGGAAGAATTTTCCTCATCAGATGTGGTTGGGAGTGGGAAGCCTTTCTTTTTTAACTTAGTTTCTAATTGCTCCAATTCCCTGCTAAATTGTTCCTATCTTCTGGTTCCTGTCAGGCTATGGGCCAGGTTACATTATGTTAACAGTATTACAGGTGCCATGTCAAAAAATAACTAGACCTAGATTAGATTTATACTTCACAGTTAATTTCAAATGGAATATGGAAATTGGGGGGATCCTTATCAACTGAGGGTTCAGTAATTTTTCTGAATTCTTGTTTAATGGTCCATCTACCTGAGTAGTCGAAGAGAGAAACTTCATTTTCAAATCTGGCTTGATTTGGAAATAGTCATATAAACATGACATAAAGCCACATTAACCTTAGGGCCATATATAATATGTTAAGAGTTTACTAATAGGATTTAGTAAGAGAGAAAAAGGGCTGTTTATGACTTGATAGGTTAATCTGTTTTATGTGTGTGTGTGATCTGATTACATTACTCAGATGGTAGATGTCACTGGAATCACAATTACAACTCCATAGTGCAGGATCTGCTTTCTATATAATTGAATTAAGCAGCTGTTAGTGTGTGCTGAATTGAGAGATGAAAACTCAGAAGCCTGTGGTATAAGAAAACTGGAACTTAAATGTCTGTATTGCTAGGAACAAGATGTATGAAATTAGAGAGATCACTTAACATTTCTGGATTTGTTTCCCCAAATGAAGGAGTTTGATTAGACAGTCTTGAAAGTCCCTTCTAGATCTGAAATGACACTTAAAGGTAGGCTTCTCCTGGCATCTGAAATTTCAACTACTGCGATCATTTCTACAGGTTAAGGCACTATCCCCAGGAAGTGCCAATTAATATACATTACAGTTTTTCCTTCCACAACACGACTTTCCCCATAGCCACTTCCATACATTGTGGGTTGGCATAAGAAATTAAATGGGAATTTTGGGGGAGTTTTGCGGAAGCCACAGACAACACAGGAATGCCGGAAGATGACACGGAAAAAGTTTAGCTCAGAAATGCATAAAATATATGTATAGTATTGTATACTGTCAACATATTTTATCTTTTAATAGTACACCAACAACTGCAAGCATTTGCATAATCCACGAGATTCGCATCTCTCTCACTCTTAAAAAGTACAAGATTCTTTTGGGTGCACAATCGTTATTAAAAAAAAAAAAGCATGCTGGTAGAGTCTGGCACCATAGGAGAAAAGGCTAAGTCTTTATATGATTCCCTAAAGGAAAATGAAGGTGAAGGATCTACACCTATGGATTTTCAGACCAGCAAAAGATGGTTTGAAAATTATTTAATAAAAAAAGAGATTTAGCCTATGCAATGTAAGAGTAATGGGAGAGGCAGTGTCCGCTGATCAAGAGGCAGCTGGGGAGTTTCCTGAAACCCTGAAAAAACTGATTGAAGAGAAGGTCTACAAACCAGAACAGATATTCAGTGCTGATGAAACTGCCCTATATTGGGGGAAAAATGCCTCAGAGGACATACATCAGCCAAGAAGAGAAGCAAGCCCCAGGTTTTAAAGCTGCAAGGGATTGGGTAATCCTGCTTTTTTGTGCCAATGTCATAGGGTTCATAATAAAGACAGCCCTGATCTATAAAGCTGCTAACCCTCCGTCTTTGAAGGAAAGGACAAGTACCAGCTGCCTATCTTCTGGATGTTCAGTAAGAAAGCATGGGCGACCAGAGCCCTTTTCCTTGACTGGTTCCATCAGTGTTTTGTGCCAGAGGATAGAAAATACCTTGCCAGCAAGGGGTTACGCTTTAAGGTGTTATTGCTTCTGGGCAATGCCAGGGGGGCCACCCAGAACCCTTTGAAGTATTTTTACTTAACATTGACCTACATATAGCCTATGACCAAATACTTAATCCAAATTTTATAATTAGGTACTTTAAACACCCCATTAAAAAAAAAAAAAGAAAAAAATCAGACTTCTTCTCTGGTACGAAGGGAAGGCCAAAAAATTTTATGTGGATTTTTCCAGATGGCCGAGGCAGCACTCCCCTAACCTCAGCAATTTGGAAGGGATAACTGTACTATGAAAAGTACCCCATTACCCTAGTAGGATCCACTGACACATTAATTCAGCTTATTAGATGAGCCAGCTGCCATTCATCAGTGAAGAAGTTGGTGAGGGTCCTGACAACGGACCATGTCACATGTTTAATTCAGGATATTTGATCTGGAATATGAGCTATTTTTAATATATGAATATGTTTAAGGTTGTTGGGCACTGGCAGGAATAGGGAAAGCTTACAGAAAAGAAGAGAAATGCTGAAAGTGGATATGAACATGCTGGAAGGCACTAGAGAAAAACATCACTAACATCCTAACTTTAATTGCATATGACCCTCAATTGATAGAAAATTATATTAAGAAGGTCTAGGATGCAGAAATGCTTTAGTAGAATCCATTATTAAATACTGAAATATTTTTAATTGGAAGTAAAATGTTTTCCTTGGTATAATTTATGCTCAGACTCACATAAGCTGTGTATTGTTTGTCCAGGAAGCTGCTTGGGATGAGGTGATGGATGGTGGTGGGGAGATACATGGAACCCACCAGTTAGAGTTCTGAAAATGAAATTCTAAAAGGCAGAGAAGTGAAGTTTAGTCAAATAACCAAGTAATCTGCAACAGCTCCTAGAAAAATATCTGGCACATAGTAAATGCTTAAAATTTGTTGAAAGAAGGAAAATAACATTGTTTAACTAAACTCCATTGTGTATTTTGTGTGTGCATGTGTGCATAAAACTCTGCTTTGGGGGAAAAACACATAGAGGTTAAAGAATAACATAAGCTATTTTCTGTAGTTCTTATTTTATGTCTTACATTTTTGCATTACTAAGATTTTTTATTTGCAGCTGTGTACAGTCTGAATCTTAAAAATTTTTCATCCTTGCAGATTTTTCTTAATCAGGCAAGAAAAAATATGACTTTTCCTGGATAAATGCATACCAAGACAAGTGTAAATAATGTTAGATAATTATTTCTGGATTCTTTGGAGGAGTCACATAATTATCAGTCACATGATTGATGAAAAAACAAGGCAAAATATAGTATTTGGTTTAGTAGAATTGTTTGACTAAGTACTAAGCAATTCTTAAAGAAACACCTTTTGCATATGCTTAAGAATATGAATGAGCAAAAATGACATCCTTCTTAGGCTGCAGACATGTAACAGTCAGTACTCAAGCCTCTGCACAGGAATTTCTGAACAAATTCTGATGTCTGATTTTTTCCATGTATACATAATTTTAATATCAACATCAATATTATAAACTAAGTAGTCATAATAGGGTATGGGAAACTTTGTGAGGCATAGTAGATGTTAATAAGTTTGCATCTAAAGGTCACTTATTGATTACAAACAAAGCTTGTTATCTTTGATGTTTTTGGAAATGATGGCAGAGTGGTACAAAAGTAAATTAACAGTATGGCAGTTTGACACTTCACACACCTACAATTTCAATGAATTTTTTCATCTTTATGTAGTCTTTCTTAGCCAAGAGAGTCTATTCACTTTTTGTTCATATGGGATATTTAATATTCTTTTAGTTTTTTTCATAGCTACACCTCCCCTGATTAACATTTTGAGTTTTCTACTTCTAAAAATAAATAAATGTCTGTTTTGGTGGTCACTGAACATAATTTACAGCCCATTCAAGTTATAGTTATTATTAAATGCTCTGATGGATTCTTTCACTGACTTTCATTGTTTGGAACTTCAAGTACATTAACAGTTAAGGTTTTAGTGTCTCACAGAGGTTATTCTTTTCAATGTTTTCTAATATGCAACAAGGTTGACCTGAAATTAGAAATTATAACTAGCATGCTTGATTACTTAGCAACTCCCTGGGCGCCACAGGATCCTGTGGCTACTACCCTGAATGAAAGCAAAGGTGAGGAGCTTTCAACATTCAAGAAAAATCTTTGAGAGCAAAATTGAGACTATTTAATCTTTCTATAATACTTTTATTTAAAATGATGAAATATCATATTTAGGCTTTGAAAGTAATTTACCTTGAAAACCAAAAAGTGAAAGCACTTAAACCGTCATTTCTTATACTGTTTTGAGGAAAATAAATATTACATAAAAATACACTGCATATTTGGAAAACATAAAAATATAGATTTGTGCTATTTAAATCAGATAGTGTTATTTTATTATTGCTATGATACCAGATTAGATTACTTAATTTTACTTTGTTGTATATTCTACAATTTTTCAGGGATCTAATTAATATTTTTTCAAGAGAAAATTTCTGAAAATACTTAATATTTAAAAAAGAGTATTGTACATATTGTTATTTCAAGAATTTTATGCAACTAACTTATCCCATCACAATATGTTTGTGAAAATCTGTGGACCAATCTGTTTTTGAAGGGTTTGTTAGATGCTTCCTTGTATGGGATATTCATTTATTTAATTTGGGGTTCCAAGTCTTTTTCACATTTTATCACAGTGAAAAAAATGATCAGATTTCTATTACTCACTGAAGTAAGTGGAAGGATAAGGATGCTGGAGGCTGCCAGCACAGGGAGTGGAGTACTCAGCCCCTTCCAGTGGGGCCAAGAAGGGCTGCAGGCAGCGGTCAGCTAGGCACGTAATCTGGTTGAGAACTTCTGATGTAACTAATAGGTACTGAACGCTGAATTGGTTACTGTTCTAGGCACCAGGGGCTCAAAACTCCAAAAGCTACTGCCAGGAACTTCTCTGTATCCTGTGCCTGGCACAAATGTGTTCTCCAGGAAATCTACGTCTGCTCTGCAACTCATTCCCTGCTCTGCGGGGGCCTCTGCGGCAAGGAGGGGGCTCCTTGGCCACTTCCCACGAGGAGTCCTCCAGACCAGGCTCATTTACCTGCACAACGTTAACACCATGTTAAAATTTTTTCAAGGCATACGCCCTCTCATTCCAGGACAGTTTTTTGTTGTTGTTTGAAATTGCATTTTAATCCCAGAACATGTGGCAGGTGTGGGTTCAACAACAACAAACAACAACAACAACACTGAATCTGTTTTGTGATATGACCAAAAATTTTTGTTACTCTAATATTTTTGGAAAGTACAAGGTATTAAAATTCTCCTTTTTTTCAAGTTGGAGTCCTAATACCATGAAAAATAAAGCCTCCCTGGTCTGCTGGCTTCTGCTTCTGTGCTATTCTGGGGCAGAGGCAGAGGCACCCAGCACATCTTCATTGCAAGGTGTATTTTTCTTGACCAGAAGCAGGAGCTGTCAGCTCACCTCTAATGAAAACTATCCAAGCATGATTTCTAGCCCAATTTGGCAGACTCCAAGGGTCTTTGAAAGGCAACTGACATTTCTGATGATTACCTAAATTGAATTGAACCTTCAAATGTTGTCATTTTAAAACATATGAGACTCAGTCCAAAGACGAAAAAGGGTAATAGCCATATATTACAATTTCTGTTGATGTGGAAAAACCATTTAGTCTTCCATTTAGAAGACACAGACATATTTGCCATGCATCTTAAGAAAATCCATCATGAGATCTCCTTACTGAAATAATTTTCCCAACCTCTGTTTGTACATTCACAGTACAATTCATAGACCTAGAGAGACTAAACATCTTTTTCAGGAGAAGCCACAGTTTATTTGGACATAGTAATGATGATTCTTTCCACAAGTAGATCTTAACTATGCAAAAAAGAAACTTGGGAAATTTCAGATTAATCTTTTTTCAACTATTTGACCCATTCATGGTGGCCAAACAGCAAGTCCCAAAATATAGGGGCTTCTGATAGAGGGTGTCCTTGGTCCATGTCCTTTATATTCTTGCATTATAGAAACTTCCCTGGGGGTTTTCTGCTTTAACCAGAGAAATTGCCCTCCACCTTCTGTTATCCAAAACCATGTTCTCCAGATTCTGCCCCCAATTCTCCTATCATTCCCTTCTTTCTCTCCCAGTTCTCTAAATGTGCCGTGACAATTCTGACATAGTATTTGGAATATCACCTCCTCTGTGAAGCTTTTCCTGGCTTAGCTACAGCTTCCTGGCCTTCAAGGAGTATATAATTGTGGTTCCTGCTGGGGCCGTTTAGGTCTGCTTATACATGGACAAATGCTCAAAGGAGAAAAGGCTTTCCTCTAGGGAACCATTTTATAGGTCTAAGAGCCAGTGTAGAGCGTTCTGATGAAATGAATGTGGGGAATAGGTATCATTCCTCAATTGGAAACTTGTTTCTTCTTGAATAGAAGAATAGGTTCTAAAATAAACGTATTACGTTAGTAATGTAGCACAAGTTTAAAATCTAATTTGTGGCAGCATGCATTTTCAACACTGTCAGGAACAGTTGCAAATAAGCTAGAATAGTCTTTTGCAGTTTGGATTACTTTTCTAATAACATCAGAATGATGCAGCACATTAACACTTTGGCCCACTTCATATAGATTGAATATTTACAACCCCATCCTAAAGAAATTTGCATTTAATCTTTGAACAGCAGGAGGTTATCTCCATATAGAGAATCTTCAATTTTCACTATGCAATTCCTTAATTTCCTCAGGAAGGACACCTGGAAGAATTAAACATGGTTTCTCTAACATCAAATTCTGTGTCCTTGGAAGCCTGAGGGAAAGAAGAAGGACGTTCTTAACAAGTCAATTTTTTTTTCCTTTGATGGAAAATCATCTGTCTTTTTAATTTAGTTTTAGAACAAATTGACTCCTTGTTTAAGAAGGCAGTCATTTTATGATGAGCAATGACTTACAACTATTTTTAACAGCAGAATTTTTAGTACCAGTGTGTGAATGTTCCCAGTGTGTGGGGCATTATTCTAGTCACTACCAATTAGAAAGAGACATAACAGGATACTATAGTGTGGAGACGAAGTGATAGCTTTATTTATTTATTTATTTATTTTATTTTTAAAGAAGCTTTAGATTACATAAATGTTACATCAGAAATATAGGGGATTCCCATATACTCCACCTCCTCCCCCTCCCACACTTTCCCTCATTAACAACATCTTTCATTAGTGTGGTACATTTTTCACAATTGATGAACAAATACTGCAGCATTGAACTAGTCAAGGATTATAGTTTACATTATAGTTTACACTTTGCCCTGCACAATTTTACAGGTTTTGACAAAATGTATGATGGCCTGTATCCATCATTGCAATGTCATGCAGGACAATTCCAATGTCCCCAAAATGCCCCCATGTTGAAATTATTCTTCTCTCTCCCTCCCCTCAGAACTTCTTGGTCACTGCCTTTATATCAATGATACAAATTCTTATATTGCTAGAATAATCATAAGTCTACTTTAGTTCATAGTTGCTTTCCACCCTTATGTTTGTTCATTCCTCAAACTTGAGGATCTTGGGATGGCGATGCCTACCCTGTCTCCGATTGAGAGAGGGCTTAGATCTCATGGGGTCAGATGGATGGAACTGTATTGCTCTTTCAGTACTCTTTAATGAAGGCATAAGAATTAAGTAGTTTTTAAGTATTAGAGATGAATCCAAGTTGTCATTTACAAATGTTCATTCTGGGAGCTTGTGTTAGTTTTTCATTGCTGCCAAAACAAATTACCAAAAATATAGTGGTATAAAATGACATAAATTGATCTTAAGTGTTTCTGTAGGTTAGAAATGTGGTGTGGGTTTCACCGGACTAAGTCAAGGTATTGGAAGGACTCTATTCCTTTCTGGAGTCTCTAGGGGAGAACATGTTTCCTGCCTATTTGGATTGTTGGCAAAATTAAGTTCCTTGCGGTTTTGCAAGGTTGCTGTCCTTTTTACTTGCTGGCTGCAAGCCAAGGGTTGCTTCCAGCTTCTAGGTGCACTCAAACTCCTTGTCTCATGGCTCCCAGCCTCCAACTTCAAAGTCAACAAGGGCAAGCCAAGTCCTTCTCACATCACATTTCTCTGACCCAGCTGGGAAAAGTTCTCCACATTTAAGGATTCATGTGATTAGATTGGGCCTACCATGATAATCCATGACACTCTCCACATCTCAAGGTCTGTACCCTTAATCACATCTGCAAAGTCCCTTTTGCCATGTAAGGTAATGGATTCACAGGTTCTGGGGATTATGGGGTGGACAACTTTGGAAGGACATTATTTGCCTACCACTGTACTGAAAAAAGTGACTTTAATACTTCCCAGGTGTTGACAACCATTTAATATTAGGGATTATCAGAAGAATGCCAATTTGGGTTAAATCGGGTTAAAGAAAGAAACTGAATAAAAACTTAGTTTTATAAGTTCTAAAGCTCAAATCCTTTTACTTCTAACAGTTTGTCCACTGAACCCACATATTAGTGTTACATTTCCTGACATTCTTAGCTATTCTGAAGCCCTGTGATGTTGAGAATTGCTTCACAAGGCTACATGGTTTGAAACCTCCATTCTGATGCTTGCTAGCTATGTGATCTTGGACAAGTTATGTAACCTTTCTGTGCCTAACTTAGCTTAGGTAAAATGAAGATACTAATAGCACCTATTTCAGGGTGAGAAATGTTATATGTTGAGCAGTTAGAATTATTAATGACTAGCACTGTATACAAGTTTTGTATAATTATTATAGAACCATACAGCAGTTATTCATTGCTACTAAATGCCCCAATGCCCCTCACTTGATGAATATTTTTCTAATGTAACAGTGTGCTCCATCTGAAACTGGACCCAAGTAATTTTTTATTGTTTGGTGATTGGAAAAGGTGTCATGAGAAATTGTTTTTTGTTTTTTTTTTTAAGTTGAGAGCATATTTTCTATTTCTCAGGAAAAGGTTGAATTCACCTAAGAGGGCAGAATATCCTTTTATTTTTTGACAAAAAATGTCACTGACCTTTTTCTTTCCGCAAAAGCAAGGTCAAGATGCTGTTGTAAAATAGAGATCTTCAATATTTCATGCACAAAATTTCTCTGTTATACAGTATAAAGTTTGGTTTTTTAAAAAACTGTAGGTGCAGGTGCATCTTTGAAATTAGATTTCCTCCTAGGAAATAAAAGAGTTGTCCTTTCTGGGACTCTGGAAGAATAGAAAGCAGGGTCCTGCAAGAGGAAGTGAAGCAGAAGGGCCCACCACTTAGAGGGGACCAGGGTGGGTCTGAGGAATGGAAAGCCAGTCTATTGCATCATGATGGTAGCTGGGCCTAAGGAAGGGGCCAGAAGGGAACCCCTGAGAGGTCTGGTCTATAGTCCTTGGGAACAGTCCTACTTAGAGTCCAGTTTAGTCTTTGTTTCCCAAAACTTCAGAAATATCTCATCACAATTCTGGTTTTTATCTGTGATCTGGGAAGTTAAAATCAGGCCTGTGTCAGTGTTTGAAAGGAATGTGTAAAGAGGGAATGAGTGAGTATAGCACAAGCGAAGACAGAGTGGAGGTGTGAGAAGTGCATGCAGAAGAGCAGGGCCAGGGGCTGGACTGGGCTGCTGGCCCAGGGGACATGCAACATTCAGCCCTCATTTATGGGCCATGTGTATATTCCTCAGGGATTTCCAAAACTATCTGAGTCAGGGAACCTGGTGAAAGTTGGGGATGGGCTTGGATGACTGCTGTGTAGGAAGAATGCTTCTAGCAACTTGGGACTTGAGTTGCACCAAGAAGAGTCTTTTATATAAGCAAGAGTTTATAATGTTGAAGATTATTGCATGAAAAAATAAGTAAATATCTTCCTTTTAAAACTGAGCCATAAAATTACCATAGATTAATGGTTAGCAATCTTTAAAATTTCAGACACTCATCTTTCTGGTAAATTATTTATAAAAATATTTTGTTCAAGGGAGGGGGTGGGGTGTATGGGAATCCCCTATATTTTCAATGTAACTTTTATGTAATCTAAAACTTCTTTAAAAATAAAGAAAAAAATGTTTGAAATCTGAATGCAGTGCAGCAATATGACAAACCATCCTTTTCAAAGAACTTTCTTTTAAAATAATATAATAGCTTAATCAATGACATTTTACAGGCACTATTTTAGAGACAATATGACCATAGTCTGTAAGAAGTCACACAAAATGTGTGAATTTAAAAAAAAACACACCTAAAATCTGTTCTTAAATATTCCTGGATAATGTTTCTTGATCATGGTATTGATTAATAAATGTTCTTATGATTATAATGGCTTCTTCCATTTCTTTAAAGAAATCTCTGGTAAGAAAGGTACTTTTTTCCAATCAAGAGAGTTATTGACTGTGTTTTGATGCCAACCACAATGGGTTGCAATGGGTCAGGGATAAGAAAAATATAAATTGTATTTCATTTTCTACATTGCTTGTTTTTACAACAAACTAGAAAACTCAATTTGGATTGGGTAATATACTGTCTTGTCTCTTGGGGTAGTCCTTACAATCAATTTTGAGAAATTGGTTTAAGATGCCATTACTCTTTCTCAGAGAACCACTTTGCAAATCTCTGGGATAAGAAGACTCTGTCCTTGCCAGCATCTCCAGCATTTTCTCTATCCAAGAACAATGCCAAGGATGTAAACTCCACCATAAAGCATCAGGTCATGGACACAAGGCAAAGAGATTTCAACATATATAGAGAGCAGCCTTTCCCAGGGTTGATTCTTTGGAGCACTAGTTCCATTGATTATGTTTGTGTTAATGCAAAAAAATGTGCTCACTTGGAATACGCTGTATTAGAGAATGTTACAGACTTTTTCTTTCTGTAATAATTCTCAGCTCCTTCTGTGCACTGTGTATTGTGAATCTCTGAGAAGGTAAAATATAAGCTACGTAGAATTTCTCAAATTTGCTTGATCACAGAACCTCCTCTTCTTTTGTGGCATATCTTCTCTCTTTACTAGGAACACACTAACCCACTTGGGTAAAGTGTCTGTGGTAAGGATTAGCAAACGAGCACATGTGGAACACAGCATCAGCAAAGATCTGGAAGTTGGCAAGAAAGGGAATAAGCAGAAAGCAGATTATCAGGAAGATGGTTTATCCTGTACAACATCAGGTCAACCTAAATAAAGGGCCAGTATCCTGAGCAGTGACAGAGTTCAGTAAGTGAAAACAGAGGAACAGTAAGTGAAAACAGAAGAAAAGCAGAGTGAAGAAAATATGATTAATAAAGCCACTTGTTAATCCAGAGTTCAGAATTTTTTTGTGGTTCACTGTGGGCAGGAGCCAATCCCAGTGGAACAGGTATAGACTCTGTCTGTGGTAATAGGTAACTACATTATACTTCATCACAACTTACTGTAAAAAGAACTTTGTGGCCGATTCTTCAAGATAGAACAATATAGGCTTTTTAAAGTGTTTATACCTGGCAGAGATGGAGCAGGTAGATCAATATTTCTTTAAGTCAGTTTTGATAGAAGTACTCTTAAAAATTCTTCCTTCCCTATTTCATCACTGTGGCATGTAATAGTCCTGAATTGCAATATTGTCAAGGAGACAACATCAGAGAACAATGAGTCTTGACTTTTCTTGGAGAACTTGCATGTTCTCAGACACCAGAGTTAGTAATTCTGGCTTAGAAGGTCTACAGTGGGATACATGCTCTATATTTTTAGGCACTTCCCAGGTGGTTCTGAGGTAGGAGGTCAAGGGACCACTCTGAGAAAACTATACTAAAACTTTTGTGGAGGTAGCAAAAATAAATAAATAAATAAATAAAATCCCTCCTTTAGCTGAGTAATATCAAACAGGACACTTGTGTTATTTAAGTCAAGGGAATCCAGATGTATTAAGATTCTCAGAAAGAAAATTATCCTCAATTTGTACAGTAAGATTGGATTAATTCAAATCTTACAAAGGTTGAGGGTTTTTTCGACTAGAAGGAAGCAATGTACAAAAGGTGAGATCATCTTCTCAAATGAGCTCAAACAACAAGAACAACAATAAATTAAAGAGGTTTATTTAGGTCTTGGACTCCAGTCAATGTTGTTGTCATTGACACTCTAGCCTGTTATGGTTCACACTTATTGAGTTGTTTCCAAAATATTTCCTTCTGTCATTGCCAATGTTACTAATTTGTCAAGGTATTCCTTTCTGGGTCATAGTCTCATCACCTTGAAACTCTACAAACCTCATCCATTCATTGAAACTAAGCTGATGTATTATTTAATTAATTCTATTTACTTCAGAGAAGCACAGTTGTAGTTTATGAATATGTAAGATTTGATAGAATATTTTTTAATATGATTCCATTTTATTTATTTTATTTTATATCTAAGGAAAAACAATTAACATGCAACTTGTGATGTTTGTTGTAACTTCATTAATATTGGTATTTTGCTATTTTCAGTAACATTTCAATGAGTTGAATAACCTTAAAAATGACCAATACTCAATAGGAGGTTCTTTGTATGCCGCAGCTTGCAGTGTACATTTACTTCACATTTGGTAGTCAGTTTCTGTGTAAATAAAAACATTTTGAATTAGTGAAAAATATATTTGTTGGTTACTTTGAAATATTAACTACAAAGCTGTTACTATTTAAAAAGCTCTCTATGTTTGCATTTGTTGAATAGTTTATATCGTCTTTCATTCATCTTTTTCCAGAACATAATAACTTTCTAGTGATGGCAACATTTATGGAGCACAAAGGAAGCATCAGTTATTTCAGGCAACCACAAAAGCACTGCTGTACCTTGAAAGAGTTAATATGCTTTCCAGAGGTTTAGCAGGAAACCTTTGTAGATGATAAAGATGGAAAACTAGAAATGTATACTGCTATCTTTATAAAATATGGAATTAAAAACGTGTGCTTCTTCATTGATTAGATTTCAAAGGATGGATGAATTTTAAAGGTGTTCATTTATTGCTTTCAAATAGCTTGTAAAAATAATATTCTTTCTTCTGAGATTTGATCAAGGTACCTGCTTATATACATAAATAGTAGCTGTGTTAGATGACACAAGAGAATGGAACATCTATTCATTCATTTCTGGTTTGGCAAGTGGCATGTCAAAATCCATTTCCAGCAACAGAAATATGCTTTTGTAGTATAATTTAAAGCCATTGTCTATTTTAAAATTTAAGCAAATTGGAAATTTGTTGAAATTTGAATTGTTTCTGGACCAGAAAAACAGTATGAATGGAGAATACATATAAATAATTGAGAAGAGTGTATAAAAGGAAAAGCCAAGAATTAATTTGCATTTTTGAATAAAGCCAAACTTCATTTAATTATACAGTAGTGGGCTTTAAACATATATTTTTAGTTGAGTCTGTAAAACTGCCAGATGCTAATGCAACATAGATAGGCCAATTATGAATTGTGTTTCATTAACATAATCAGAGATTTTATAAAAGATAAAAAGCTTTCAAGGTTTGGATCTGAATCAAAGTTTATAGTGCCTCCACATGGCCTAGTAAAAATGCATGATGATACAAATGCAGAGTAGGGCAGGCTAGAGTTTTTCATCCTTATTTTTATTACTTAAAATTGGGGGTTCTAGCTCTCTCAATATTACTTTTACCTTCTGTAGTGGTAAGAAAGAGTAGGGGAATCCTGGTATGATACTGCTAGAGAAACATTTTTTTCCATACCCTTAGCGGTAGCATTTAAAAATGCCTGTCTATTCTTTTTTTTTATTTTTTCAATTATCAAGTTTAGAAAAATAGTAAAATATCAAAATAGAATCCTCATGCTCTACTTTAGATTACATGCTAACTACACATTTGAAAGAACTCATAGCAAGAAGTAATTATATTACAAAAGAAGCATTCAGTGTGTGCTGCTCCCATAGTCCTTCAATTTTTCTAGATACCTTCCATCAGTTCAGTTTCACTTTCTTTTTTCCCATAAAGCTTAACGTCACATGATAACAGTTTTTGTGTCTCTCTATATACTGGGGGACTAGTCCAAATAGAAACATAAGTTACAATTCCAGTTGGCTTGCATCTTTTTCTATAGTATGCTCTCACTTTGCCATGGATCAAAAGTTTTGACTGCTGTGCATGTGAGCTGCAGTGGAAATTCTAGGCAGATTTTGGCTCATTAAAAAAAAAAAAAGTGTTGTTCTAGATGAAAGACTCATAAAAAATTTGGCATGGCTGCCTCATATGGTTTTTAATTTGCTTTTGAAACAGCTGTAAGAATCTATTCCCTTTTGAAACAGGTACCAGGACAACTTCCCCTCTACTGCTGGCCTGACTAGATCCTGATCTAAATTAATAGATCCAGAGAGAGTAAAGAAAGACCTTTTGCAAGTAGAATCTTAGTTTTCTTGAACCACGACAGTCCAATAAACCACAGGATTAGGTAATGTTTTCTTCCAAATCCAAACAAGAGAGAAAACTTCACTATATTTTATAAGGTTCCAAACTATAATAACCCAATGTCTTCTCACATTCTCTTGTCTCTGCTCTTGCTCCCAACACAAATCACTTACCTTTATTTTGGTGGGAAGCAGTGAATGCAGACCCATGGGGTGAGGAGTGAGTAGGCTGGAGGACTGCCCTAGCTCCTGTGAAGACATCAATCTATAGATCACTGGTAGTATTTAAATAGTGTTTGTGTGGTCATTTTTCAGAAATGTTGAAGGGACGCTCTCAGCATGAGTGAGTTCACTATGTGTTCTCTAATCATCCACCAACTAGAACATTCTCTGGTTACAGCCTCATACTAGAGAAAACAACAGAGTTTGTTCAAGACTGTTGGAATTTATGATTCCAGATTGGTAGATGACCTAAACTGTTTTAATACATGGGATACTATTTATCATTTTTATAAGACCAAAACAATGTGCAAATGAGAAAGGGAAAACTGCTGCTGGCATGCAAGACAGAACAACTACATTTCTCACACTCCTTAATACAAGACCCAAGTTGGTTAAAGGAAATTATTTTAAAGAGACAATATAATTCCTTCTCTTCTTTCTTCTAGAGGATATTTTCCCACTGGGCCTGTTTAATTTAATACACTGTCCAGGTAGAACTCACTTTTGTCTCATCCACCGTCATCCTCTAACTGGAGACCTGGGGTGGGCTATGGCTTCTTGGAGTGGAGCAGGTGTTGGGGTACAGGCTGCATGTTTCCCTCTGTTCAGGACCTGGTTCCATCAGGATGTGGAAAGGAAGGATGAACACCCTCCATTTACTTTGCTACGGCTGTGCCAACTTTCCTTCTGTTGGTGGCCAATAATTGTCTGGCTAACACCACCTAAATGCTGATGCCCTCTGTCTTTTTGGTGTGGGAACGTGAAAGTTCACCAGAGGCTCTGTGGGGACTTCCTACTGGACAGTCCCTCAACAAGGGAGATCTGCTCTGACTTTGACTTCTTCTGCTCTCCCACTTTAGCTCTGCCACACTGGGCAGCAGCTTCTTGTTTCTGTGGTCTCCTTGCCGTGGATAGTACTCATGGGGAGTGTATCAGCAAAATGGCTGGAATGTGACTCCTTTCTTTGACCTGAGGAAAACGAACACCTCCTTGCCATGACAATTGATGGGAATATGAAATGCTTTACTGTAGTCCCTTGCCCTTCCCTCTGTCATCTCTTTCCAATTATTTTTCCTTTCTCAATTATGTATGGGAGTAATTAGAAAGTTTGTTGCCTAAACAACTCTCTGAATGAGGTACAACATGCTGGTCTCCCTTTCTTGAAGGAAACTTCAAGTTTTAGATATCATTCTCATTCAAACTACCTCCATACATATACAAAGACTCAGCTTTGGGAGAGAAATTCTCCTCCTTTCCCTTAAAAACCCTCTCACCATGCTGATTCTGAAAACCCTTTTCTTCCTGAGTCCTCTCTTTTTATATACTGGTATGGAGGAAGGATAGGATGATGACCTATCCTGAAAAGGTGGGCTCAATCCCTGCAGAAGGATCATTATCTTCAGTCTTAGTGCCTTTTTTTCTTACCCTACGAGCTTATTCACCAATTTCTGAGAAACAAAAAAATGTCCTACTCACCATCTTCCTACACAATGATGTTAGACTGTAAAAGGAAAATATGAAGAAAACAACCTAATAAATGTTAGCTGACATTTTGCAGTGCAATATCAAATATTCTTCATGTTTACTGTACTCAATACTTTACACAGGTGAAAACATTTAGTGAACTACGTGATCTCATTACAGACATGTATACATTTTGAGAGCAATTACTAAGTTGAGTACAATAACTCAAATATAAATGTTGACTTTTGATGTATTATGTTTGTGTCATTATGCACAGTGCCAACTATGGTTTTATCAGTCTTATATTTTCACTTTCTTCTACTAATGTACAACCAGCATTTACTATTTGCATGTACATTGGAAAGAGTCCTAGACTTGACATCAGAAAACCCGAGTTCAAATTTATGCTCCCCGTGTGACTTCAATATATGTGATTGGCAAATTTTCTTAATTTCTCTGGACTTAAAAGCCTCATCTGTAGCAATGTGGGTGTATTACTTGATTTCTCATATTATCCCTAATCCTAATCTTAATATTTTAGAAAATGCTATTGAGTCAATAATTCAGTATGTTTTGCCAAGCATCACCTGATTGTACTATGTGTGACCCCAGTACCCTGATATTCAATGTTTGGTGCTTATAACTTCTACACTAATGTTTAAACAGAATTTTAGATTTTTTTGGTTAATTACTTTGATTACTGACATCTAACAACTTAGAAATAGAGTAATAAACATATCTTACAGATCAACACTAGAGTTATAAAAAAGGACTTTAAGTATGAATACTAGTTAACCTGAAGCCTGGGGTGTTCTGCTTTTTGTGCAGGATCTATTGCTTTTTAAAATCTAGGTGGACATTGCTGTTTCAGTCTTGCAGTTATTATTTGAGAAGTCCATGAAATGTGATATATTTCTTTAAAATAATTAATTTCCTGGTCCATGAATTGACTGGCTTAAAAATTATTAAATGTTTAAGCATGCATATGTAACCAAAGCATGAGCATGTATTCAACTAGGTAATAATTTGAAAGAAATTCTTTGCCCTTAGTCAGCTTCCCTTTTATTAACAACCCAAGTTGTTTATTATGTATGTTCATGAATAGAAAAGATGCCAATATTTTAGCATTTAAGGCAAAGCATATATTCCATTTTAGTAGTGGTGCCCATGAAGAAGTTTACTTAAATAAAGAATGTTTTCCTATCACCGTACCACATTTGAAATATAGTTTTATTCACAAGATACTTATATGCTTGATTTGCATTGTTAAACACTTTTTTTTTGGCCTGAATTACTTAGTTATAGCATTTGTTTGCCACAGAACAATAACTTTTATTAAAAAAATATATCTCTATAAGTTATCTTTGTTTTGTTTTGCCTTTTTTTCTTTTTTTTTTTTAAGAAGTTATGTTTGTAAATGACAGTATCTGGATTTCTTGTATGGCTTTCTTTTGGGATAGCTCTCCTTATGGAAATTTCAGTACCCAAAAGACTGCCCTTTCAAAGACACCCGTTCCTTTGTGCCTTATTTTTGTTTCGAGTTTGTTTTCCTAGTAGGGATATAATACTGTTTAGAAACAGTGATCCTGAAGATTACCCTTTTTTTTTTGTATTTTTCAAAGTTTCTAGGCTTATTTATTTTGACTTCAATATTCAATGTGGAGTCCTATGAGACATATCATAGTTTTCCCATACTGAATATATGCATTTAAAATAAATATATCCAAACCATGTTTACAGAAATATAAAGGTATCAGTTTTTTGTTTGTCTTTTAAAATCAGAAAAGCCTCCCAGGGCTTGACAGATATAATGTACAGCCTAAAGTCTGTTCAAAATTCATGAAGTTTGCATAGACCAAAATTTATTTTTAAGTGTGTGAATAAGAATCAATTTCCATTTCAGGTTCTTTTTGAGCAGGCACAATACATAATTACAACTAGCTGATTGGCAGGTATTCCTTCTAGTGATTTAAAATCATTATATGTTTTTTTGCATTGTCCGCTTTCAGATTTCTTTGATTGCTAATTTTAAAGAATGATATCCATTTCAGAATGAAACATGTTATATATTCAAAATTTAGAAAGCTGCAAATTGTTTTCATTTTCAATTTTTTGTTTTTTGTTTAATAGAAACTTCAGAATACACATGAGGAAGGAAGAAGAGGTTTGATAACTAAAATTGAGAGTATGTCTCTAATTGATCATATCTTGTGTTTATTCAGTCCATTTCAAGGGAATTTGCTCAAAAAATACGATTTTGTGCTATGCATATTTTTATTTTGTTTTTGAGACATTAGCCCTACAATAAGAGAATGCCTTCGTTTTTAAGAATTTAAGGAGGGAAAGTAATTAATGCTAGTTAATTTTTAAAAAGCTTCTTGTGTTTAATTCAAACAGAGTTTGATATATTACTTCAGAGAGGTGGATTAAATAATTTATTTCAGCTTTGAGGATTCATTCACTCATTGCTTCTTTTAGGGATTTTGGAATTTTAAGGCTTTTAGAGCAAGTGATACCCTAGTTTTTCTTTGTATATATTTCCCCCTAAATACAACATGGATTTTGTAAACAATTGCATGCTGTTTCTTTGTTATTGAACAACATAGATTGCAACCTGGTAAAAGGTTCAGTTTGACTTCATTTACAGTGCTAATGGTTTGTGTTTCGTTTGATCTGACATTATGTATTAGAAAACAGACCGTTGTTACCAGCAAACAAAACAGAAATTGGAACTGAACTAAATTTTTTCAGTGGCCAATTCTGATAGACACTATTACCTGCCTTTGAAATTGTTTGTTTTATTTCCCCCAGAACGAAATAATAACTGAATGGCTTGGTTCTGTTACTAGTTGTGGGTCTATTTTTACCACATTTTTCAAGATACCAGATGCCCTCAGGTTTGTGACACATTTTATTTTTCAGCTCTGCCATAAAGTAAAACAGTTACATTCATAGCTTTGAGGAATAGATGTGGTGATCGATCACTAAATGGAAAGCATAAAAAATGAGCAGCAGATGTTGCTTTTTCTCATATTGCTTTGCTTTCTGTATTGCAAATTAAACTTGTATTGAATTTTGTACGAATATTGGACTATACATAATAAAGACTTTTAATTTTTTTTGCAGTTTAAAGGACATGACCTAATCATTTGTAACTGATGATTTAAAATTGCAAGGGCTTGATTTCCTTAGTCACTGAGAGTATTAAATGGTATGCTTGTTTGAGGAGGGCCCAAACGGCCAGAGTGTAGAGACAGCCATTAATAGACATTTCTTACTTAGTATTAATCTTATTTATTTTTAATATAATAAATATCCTGAAGGTTTAGTTGGCCAATTAAAATATTTGACTGATTATGAGACATTCAGACTTGAATATTTTGCTTTGTATTTTTGGTATAGATTTTTCTAATAATAAAGAATAAAAACATTGTGCCTCTAAAAATCTTATTTCTATGATAATCACATCCCAAGATCCTTACCCTTTATTTCATATTCCTATTAAGCTGTTACATGAACCACTATTATATCTAAGTTAGAGAAATAAAGATTCCAGAGGAGAAAAATGCAAGACTAACATGTTTTCCTCACTTTGTACTTTCATTACCCAAGTCACATTGTATAAATTGGATATTAGATAACGTTATTGGTAATGTAATGATTTAATTATACCCCATGGATACTGTTTAAAAGAAAAGCTCACATGACACTTTTTTTATCACAATATTTATAATTATAAATTTGTAGAAAGTCTAAAATGTAGATCTTTACATCGATGATTCCTTCCTATTTTATGCAGCTAACAGATTTCTCTTTTTTCCATAGTCCCATGCAAGCAAACACTTGAGTGCTTCATTACATGGATCTTTGTGCTTCCCAGATAACCAGAAGGTGTAACTCTTGTTTTGATCAATTATAGGAGGCTTCCCTTGGGGCCTTAGAAAAAGAATTCTTGAAAGATATTCTTATCTTCTTTGCCTGACTTGCTCTGATGACTGATAATACATCTAAAGGCTAAGATGGGTTTAGAGCTGACATGTTTAGGGAAGGAGTATGTGCTCAAGACATCTAATACTTTCACTGACTGGAATGCTATCACCCTTTCATTTCTAGTAAATTTAGAAAAGTCAACTTGGTGAGCTAACACATCATTGAATTTGTTATATATATTTTTTAACATTATAAACATTGCATTTGTCTGAGCCCATCAAAATGACTGATAAAATGATATATTGAAATTGTATGTAATATTGTGTTGATGTAATGAAAAGGAATTATTTTTGGCTAACAAATAGTTGAACAGTAGACTCTAAACTTCAATTTAATGGTTGGCTCAAGTTTAAGAAATGTATAAATTATAAAGAGGCTTTTCAACTCTTTAATGTTTTTGTTTTTAACACAGGCTTCTGTTTCTGTTAGATTTTGAGTTACACTTGGTGAAGAGTTCACCATATACTGCAATATTCTCTATTTCCATAATGAAAAGGAAGGAAAGAATTTCATAAAGAATTAAATAAATTTATATATGATAATATTTGGTAGTATATGAAATGTCTTAATGACATAAAGCTTTTAAAGCCTTGGAATTTAAATCTAAAAATGGGCAATGTTTATATGAATGAGTAGAGTGTGAGAAAAAGATACATGAGAATGAAAATCATTAATGCCTACTCAACTTACTAAAATTTTGTTATCTGTACAGATTAAGAGTGGTTGAATGTTAGAGGAGCATATAAAGGATACATACTTTCACATGCAAAGTGAAATATATAGAAAAAAGCTAGAGAAATACTATATTTGATCTGATTAATCTGGGAAGATTATGTGGAAAGACTAAGTGGATACAGGTATGTCATGAAATGGAACATTTCAATTTTCTTTCTTGTAAGACATGGGACAATATTAAGAAGATTGTGCCATGCTTTTTCTTTTATTCAGCAAAAGCACAACTAACTCCATGAATACCATTCAATTAATTTAGAATATAACTGTTAATATATTCAGTTATTAGATCTTCTCTAGAGCAGTCAGATTGAAATATTTGAAAAATAAGTGGCTGTTGATGTGGGTATATTAGCAGGTTGTCTTAGTCAGACAAAGGGGTGCTAATTCAAAGTACCAGAACTCTGCTGACTTTTATAAAGGGTATTTATTTGGGGTAGAAGCTTACAGTTACCTGGCCCTAAAGAGTCCAACTCTAGGTACCATAAAAGGTACTTTCTCACCCAAAGTCTGTTGCCACATGTTGACACAAGATGGGAGGTGATGTCTGCAAGGGTTCAGACTTCTTCCTTCCTCTTAAGCCTCCGTGGTCCCAGGTTCTTTCAATCTCAGCTGTAGGCTGGCTGAAGGCTTGTCACTATCCCCAGGGCTCATTTCTTTCCGGGATCAACTGCTCTGGTCTCTCCACTAAGTCAGTTGTAGACTATCAGGCTCATCTCTCTATCTGGGGCTGTGTCTATGGCGCATTCTCTCTTCTTGCATATCTGTTTCTGTGTTCTCCTTCTCAATGTCGTTTTCTCTGTGAGTCCCCTGCCCCCCACCAAGGGGGCAGGGACTCAACGTCCTACTGACATGATGGAATCAAAGCCCTAATCATAATTTAATCAAGTAAAAGTGAAACCTCTGAATTTAATACAATCTAATACGCCCAGAGGAACAGACCAGTTTACAAACACAATCCAATATCTATTTTTGGAATTCATAAAGAATACCAAACTGCCACACAGGTCTTTTGTCTTCATCCATTTTCCATTTGAAATATTCCACTATTAGAAAAGTATGTTTCTCTCCCCACCCATCCTCTATTATTTTTACTTTTATTTTTATGGATTTTGAGGGAATAGGAGTAGAGAAATGCAAATCCTCTCAGGAGAGGTAGTCAGCTTTCAAGGAGGGTTAAGTGGTAGGAATCTTTCCAACTGAACAACTAGCTGAGAACAAATTGTTAGACAGGTGTTAGTAGTGATTAAAAGAAAAGTCTCTGGAGTTCAGTAAGTTTTGCTTTGTATCTTAATTGTGTGATCTGTTTTTTCATCTGTAATATGTGGATGATTATAATAACTACATTTTAGGGTTATTGGGAGGATCGCCAGAGATAACACATATAAAGAGATTGCCAGGTAGAAAGAGTTCACTGAATGTGACCTGTATAGTAATCATGTTTTGGTAGGGGAGAGAAGAGTAGAAATTTTTGGGCTCCTCATGAGAAGGTTTAATGTTTTTATGTTCATTTTGACAATAGTATATTAATATAAGGCATATTCTGTTTCACCTTCTTGACCACTGACATGACAAAATGTTAAGCATGTACTACCACATTTATACCATGTTCAGACCTGGTAATGTCAAGCCAGGCCCTATGAATGGAGTTTTCTCAGTGGTTCCTGAAAGACAAAGTGGTGGAATCTTAAGCCATTACCCAAGTTGCAGTGTTCTAGTAAACTTACAGGAACCTTATTCATATCTCAAGCAACAATTTATTAAAGCAAAGCAACAAACTGTGGTGAATTCAGATTAATTGTAGAGGTTTTTAAAAGGTATTTTGTACATTTTTAGGCTTTCTTCAAACTAAAAGTACACTGAATTTCTACCTTGTTTATGTTTGTATGTATTTAATAAATCTTATAAGCATAAGTTAAAACTAGGAGTCTGTGAAAATATATGTTCTTCAAAGGAGGCGCATACATTCCTTAAGTTTGAGATACATGTGTAGAGCATGGGACATGCACTCAGGGTGGAGTTTAGGTAGTCTGCCCATGGTAATGGTTGGGTATCAGCCATGATTGAGCACTTGGCTGAAGAAAGAGGGGTAGTAGGCATGGGGGGAAAAGGTGGTGAAGGCATTACAAGCATGGTGTAAGGGGCACTGAAGATAAATGTTTCATATTTCAGAATTTACCCAGACTGACCTTTCTTCGGAGCTTTGCCCACCAAACAATTCATCAAATTATGTTTCTCATCCATTATGTTCTCCCTTTCTCTGAAGTTGGTCTTTGATTGGGTGGCTAATGCTAAAACTGGGACTCGGCGGGATTCGAACATGTTGGCTACTTTTCAGTCCATTCCATTGGCAGGATGTGGGCTTTAACCATATGGTGAGGCAGGGCACTTACACTCATTCTAGAGGTTTTTTCATATTCTGCCTGCTGCAGGAAATTAGCCCTGTTCACACTTGTTTAGCCTTAATAAAAATCTTTTTAGCTGAAGCAAAGGGATAAGGTCACCATCTGCTACACAGAAATGCCAATATCAAATGAGCAACAGGAGGAAGGTGTCTTTCATTTTTCGGGATTTTAGACAGAACTTAAAGTAGATTAAGCACTAATTGATTCCCCTCTTCACTGGGTTGGGCCATAATTTACATTTTTATATTGTCAATTGCATTATAATAGCTGTAGAACGTATCAGGATAAAATACACTACAGGTAGCTGTTAAAAATATGAATGCCTTTAAGACACTGCTTGAAACTTAAGCTGAGAGAGCTGAGCAAGTTTCTGACTATTTTATACAAGAGTTTAGGTGGATTATGGACTATGTATATTGAGAATAGAATTGTATGATTAATAACTCATTGAAAATTAGGAAAGTTAATACATTTGAACACAAATTTTCACTTGAATTTTTTTGAGTCCTTGAAAAGTATTAGGTACTTTAAAAATCTGGTAGTATCACCAGAATTTTAATTATCAGAAGGCAGCTAAATTATTTAAATGACACATTGTTCTTATGTCTTCTTATCCTGCACATTATAGTGAATATTTATGCTTATTTATTCAGTATGCTGTCTAAATTTACAATAATTGATGACTAGATGAATGATTAAAAATGGCTTTTTTAAAACCGGAATGTCGAGGTTAAAATGCATTATATACAAATGAGTGATCTTGTCACTTTGTGTTTTCATATCATCAGCTTTAAAAATAGTGCTGAAGATTGAAACCTGGGCTTAATATTAATGTAACATCTGCTCTTGCCTCATCCTACCACATTTACCTTGATTGGTCATATTAGCCTTTTTATGTTATTTGTAGCAATGTACCTTTCATTTTAAAACATAAAATTAAGCAAAGGGATAAGGTCAACATCTGCTTGAGCGGATGTGGCTCAAGTGGTTGAGTGCCTCCTTCCCACATGTGAGGTCATAGGTTTGGTCCCTGGTGCCTCCTACAAACAAACAAACCAACAAAAAAATGTGTATTGATTTTCCTATTTAAATAAATTATCATAATAATCATAGCTACAAAATCAACAGAAGTTTTCAGTTGAGGAGAAAATGAGGCATAATGGGCATGTGGGCAAAAAACAAAGAAACCAAACGAATATATGATCATGATCTATCAAGTTGATAGTAGCTTGTCCTCATCTTGTTTTGGTTTCAAAAATTTGGTCTTAAACAGTTATATAAATTATGGAGAAAATGTCTAGATAGGTCCAAGCTTTTATTTCTATTGTTGTGGTCACAAATCTCATTTCTTTGATTTCGTTTTTATCCATAACCTTTGCTTAGCAGTCTGTACCACTTATTTTAACTTAATTAGCAAAGATCATAGGTTCTCTGTTTCATGGATGCTGTAAGCAGTATCTGTTGGATGGTTATATCATAGAAGCAGTCCTTTCTCTGAGAGGGAGAATTTTTCCTTATATTTTAAGGTTAATGGGACTTTGGTATGGTTGAAAAACCAGCCCAGTCATTTATCATCATATCTGTTTAGCAAGTGTGTTAGTATAGAGGCCTGCATGCAGATTAGGAGGCAAAAAGTTTGATTTGCAGCCTACAACACAATGATTTGATTTTAAAAATTAGTTGAAAATATTATTGCTATTAGTTTTGACTTTCAAATCTTTTATTAATGAAATTTTTAAATTTTATTTTCAATATACTGCTTGCTATCCTCAAATTATATTTTGTTTTATCTTTATCTAAGTTTAGCTCTCTTCTTGATTATTAGAACAATAGGTTATTATCGTGAGACAATAACTTACTTATATAACAAAATAGGTCTTGTTACTTGTGATTTTCACACTCACCTATTGTTAAATGTCAGTGTTTATATGTCTTTTTAATTTTTACTTTTAGATACCAAAAATACTTCATTTTTGTAAATGAAAATCAAACATTTGCCATTTTGAATGTTTCATCGTGCTATGGATTATTTTATTTGGGTGGTATCTTTAAATGCCTCCTGAAGCATTTTATTTGAAAATATTCCAAGTTAGAGTGTTAAAACCATACTATATTCAATGTGAAGAGAGGTGAGACTGACCAACTCTCCTTAACCAAAAAGCAATTCAGATAAAAAAATTCAAAAAATTCAAAATACATCAGCAAAAAATTCAAAATGCATTGGCTTGAACCTCTCCTCCATGCCCTTTGCAAGTCCAATCCCCTCCCCAAGGTTTCTGTAAATTTACAAAGGTGGGTATATTGTGTGGGGGAAGGTTGTGTGCTCAAGTTCACCCTGCCTTAGAATTTCTGCTCAAATGGTAAGGTTTCTGTTCTGCAGCATATCAACTCAGAGGGGAAACCACGCCTCTTCTTCAGTGTCCCCAAAACACCCATTTATTTCCTCAAGAGCATAAACTTTGCTAATGATTTTAGGAGCACATCAATGCAAATAACTTTAAATTGGATTTTAGGTATCCCTTTCATTAAAATATCTGTCAGGAATTTCAGTTGGCTCCAACTTCGTGAAGTTACACTGGCTTCCCTTTCCTTTTCCTTTCTGATCATCTTATCCTATTTTCTTTCCCTCCCTTGTTCAGTATTGGGGAATCTATCTAATTTTCCTACTATAGTAGCCTCATGGTTGCTTTGTTGCCTTGGCTTCCACCTCTGTATTACTTTCTACAGGCTGATAAGGAATTTTCTCAGAAAAGAGACTTTCCTTCCTAATGGAGATTATTGTGCCAGCTGTTAAGGTAACACTTTTTTAGTTTTAGTTTGTACTATGATGTTTCTTTGCAGTTTTCCACCTCATGATTATACTAGATAGTTAATAAACCAGGATAAATGCAAAGTGCCCTATTCAGTGGGCCCTAGTTTTGCCTAGTTTCATTCAGTCTTTTCATTAGTCTTTCTTGTTAAAAAGAGGTAGAAATGTTCTGTAATGACAGACATTGGTAAAGAAACATGGACTCAATTTTTGAGAAATTGAAAGTAGGAAAAAACCTGAGCATAAAGTAATTAGGTAATGTAAGAAAAATTGAGAGCGAATAGTGTGTTGGCAAACAGGAATGACATAGGCAAACATGAGATGATTCTCTATAAAATTGTATTTTGTGGATCAGAAGACAAACCCATTTTTTTAAAACCCAAGGACAATTTTGATGTGACGATAACTCTGTACCTGATTCACTGATTCATTTTACTCTAAAGTTCATGTAGTTTAAAAGAAATTCCTTGGTGACACCTTAATTTTCTTTAATGTAACTGAGGAAATATATTGTTCTTTTATTTTTCAGAGACTTTTAGTTAGGATTAGAACCAATAATATTATTTTTGAAGCTCTGTTTTTTATCATTTTTATTTTGTTGAAAGGGAAAGTGTAGGCTGTTTTTGGTGTTTGGAATCAATACAGAAGACTACTTCATTTCAGACCAAAGGGAACTTCATATTTTGCTATCATTATTGTCATCATTATCAATAAACAATTGATTAGTTCCCAAACCACAAGTGGAAGCTTAGGGTGTGTCCTTGGAGATACAGGGATAAGGTTCTAGCTATTGGTAAAACTACACTTTAGAAGGCATTACTTATAAGAAGATGACATTTATAAAACAGTGCTTTATAAAAATTTATTTTAAAATATTTGATATGCAGTATATTTACCAATAGAACAGGCAATTTCAGATTATTTTTGAGGTTATTTTTGAATTACAAATATCCCAGAATAACCATAAAGTGTTTCTAATGTATTTTGCCAAATAGAAGAACATGGTTTTGTATTTAATCTATAAACAAGATGAGTGCAGATGGGCAGTCATATATCATTGATTATTTGTTAATTAGTGAAGCCAAAGTACTAATATTTTCATTCTCAATAGGATAAACTTCCTCCCTTAGTTTCTTTCACGCAAAAAACATTATTAAACAACTACTATTGTCAGGCCTGTGCTCAGCACTGGGAAAATAAAATGCACATGTTCCCTCTTCTCAATGGATTTACCTACTTTGGAGTAAATACGCAAGTAAGACAGGTATTGCCAGTGATATGTCTCTGATAGGAATATGCTTCCCTGAGTGAAATGGAGGTGCAAAAGATCGGGATCCACA
>JAQZBX010007279.1:0-50995 GCA_029593785.1 Cabassous unicinctus | reverse complement strand
TTAAAAAAAAAAAAAAAGAATGGATATTTGTGTATTACTATTGCCCTCCTCCATGTGCCTTGATGGCAGGAACCATGCTTTTGTTGTTGTTGTTGTTCTGCATTCCTTAGCACCTAACACAGTGCCTGGTACAGAGTAGAGCCTCAGAAAACAAGGACTGGATGAATGAATAAATTCATCATTAATGTAATTCATAAATGCACACTCATTTACTGGATGGATGGATAAGTGGGTAGATGGGAGATGGATAGATGTGTGTAGGGATAGATGAATGATTGGATGGGTAGGGATGGATGGAAAGATTGATGAATGGATGAATGGATAGGTGGATGATTGGATGGGTAGAGGGATGGATGGATGAATGGATGGATAGGCGGATGTATGATTGGAGGGGTGAATGTGTGGATGGATTGATGGATGGGTGGTAGATAAATGGATGAGTGGATGAATGAATGGATGCGTGGATGGATATTTGGATGGGTGGATGGATGGGCAGAATATGGATATATCATTGGTCTCTGATCTTTCTTGAACAGCAAATGGAGAGAAGGGCAGTGACAAGCACTTGCAGCCCTAGGAGGGGTCTGGAAGCAGTTATGTGACTAGCCAAAGTCACCTGAGATGTCAGCAGCAGAGCTGGAAAGAGAACCTAATCTTCTTGTCTCCTGGAATCACCACGTTTGCCATGGAATGGAGCAGTGTCCAACCTAAAAGAATCATAAGACCTGACGCTCCCTCCTCTACTTGTAAAGAACCTCGTACTAGAGTTGCTGGATGCGCTTCCTGGACACTGCATCTATGCTAATTCCTTTTGTTCAACTCCAGAACCCACTCCTCAGGAAGGCCCTCACTGGTCACTCCTCCCCTCCTGGCCACCCAGCACCTAGGTCTGCAGCATTGCTTTTCTGACAATCCACAGAGCATAAATGACCTCATCACACTTATCTACTTGTACAGTATGTCTTATTTCCTCAACTGGAGGACAGGGGCTGTGTTATCTGCCCCTGAGGCACCTCCCACCAGCATCTCTCATGAGCTGTGGGCATGGTTGCAGCTCAGTGAGTCTTTGACGTGCAAAACCAGGAAGGTTGAAGCACTTGACATTGCCATGAAATTGGGTTATCTACAATTTATCTGGTCAGGTTTCCAAGTGAAACCTTCTTCTGCATGCTTAAGAATTACTGCACTTTAAAAAAATTCTCATCAGCCATCCCTGCTGTCCCAGCTTTCAGCAAAATCTTAGAACATAAAAGTGAATTTACACATGCTCCAAAAACGATTCACAGATTCGAAACAGCAACAGTCTGGGAATGGGCTACATGCATTGAAAAAAAAAATAAAAAAAAAAGACAAAGAAGATTAATTGCCTTTGGAAATAAAAGGCAATCCTCGAGAGTACAATGATAACACCGGCCAGTGGGAAAGTATTTTGAGAAATACCGTATCAGCCATTGCGGAGAGCTAACCCAAGTCTCCATGGTGACATCAAAGGGCCAAGTTCTGTGGCTGCGAACTGGGACTGGTGGGTCCCAGTTACCAGCTTTGCACATTTTGACATCAAAATGTCCCCACCAGGGGTTGCAGGCAAATAGCCAGGTGACTCTTACCTGGAGACCTGCTCAGCTTATGGTGCTTCTTAAAGGATGGGGAGAGACTTTGGGCCAAGGTTGGAGCTGGAGAGGGCGATGGTGGTGTTGGGGCCTGGGGAGGAGACATTAGTGGATTAGCAAGTGGACACAGAGGGAGCAAGAGAGAGCAAAGAGAGCAAGTGATAACACACCCCAAACTCCCTCCCGGATCTCCAAGATCTCGGGCCAGGCTCCCCGCATTCCCTCATCCTGGGGATGGGCAGCCAGCTCCACAAAGAGCAACCAGGACAGGAAGCAGCAGCAGGTCCACAGCTGGGTGCTGGAAAGCTGGGCAGCAGGAGGCTGAGGATGGAGGAAATTTGTTTTGGATGTAGGACCCAGATGGAGAGGGGGCAGGGTGGGGGGAGTGAGGCAAGATAAGAAGATGGTCTGATTTAACTAGAAAGGGAATGGGGTGTGCAGAACTAAGAATGTTATTAAATCTCACTACAGCTGCAGAAACCACTTTTTCTTCTCTCTGCAAGCCTGCTGGCACAGCATTCATAGTTTCCAGGCCAGGTCAGCACACAAACATCATGATTCAATTGGCTTTTGATCCTATATGGTAGCCACTAGCCACATGTGGCTATTGAGCACTTGAAATGTAGCTCCTCCAAATCAAGATGTGCTGTAAGTGTAAAATACACAACAGATTTCAAAGAGTCAATACGAAAAAAAAAAGTAACAATCTCATTAATAACATATTGATTACATTTTGAAACGATAATATTTGCATGCACTGGATTAAATATATTATAAACATTAATTTCACCTGTTTCTCTTTATTTTTTTAAATGCAGTGACTAGGAAAATTGAAAATGACGTATGTGGTGCATATTTGTGGCTTGCTTTTCCATTTTCATTGGTCAGGGCTGGTCTGTTGCACATTTATCATTGCCACCTCCAAGTCCAATGAGCCCATTCAAGTCGCTAAATAGGTCAGGTGCAGGGCGCCACTGGTGATACAAAGATGTTCTCAAAACATTGCTTGTGAGCTTGTAAAAGTCCCCCTTCGTGGCTCACCCCAAAAAGATTATGTCAGAATCACCAGGCGTGGGATGCAGGCCTCGATGTCCTCTTAGAGCTCTTTACAGGGCGCAGCAGACAGAGGATTCCAGCAGCAGTCAGGGGTGAGAACCAGTGGCTTAATGTATGGTCTGCCCCTTGGGGGATCAAAATCAAGCAGGACAGAGACCGGAAAAAATTAGTAAAATGCAGGTATAAGTAAAGGGCCACGGAAGAGAGGAGAAAAATGGCTCCCATCTGGGAACGTTGAGAGGTGGGGTTTGGAGAAGGTCTGGATGTGCAGGTGGGTTTCCAGGCAGGGAGGCCGCCATGGTCGAAGCCTGAGGCAGGGAAGGACCCAAGGGTGGAAAGACAGGGAGTTCTGGAGCGTTCTGGAGCTGCGAGAGGAGACAAGGCTCGTCGCGGAACAAAACTCAGAAAGGTAGTGGGGCCAGATCCTACAGGTCCTTGAAGAGCAGCGTCAGGACCGGCGAGCCCTGAGGGGGTCTGAGCTGGAGTCTTGTGCTCCAGTGTGATTTAGGAGGTGGCTGGAAGAAACAGAGGGGACAGGTTTGGTGGGGACGAGGAGGGGAGAGGAGAGGAACAGAGGAGGCCACCTCAGCATCCGCTTATCTGCTCAGGCCCCCGCTGGCTCGGCAGGACCCCCCTTCCTGGCCCTCCAATACTGGGCTGTCAGCCTCAGAGTTGGTCCTGCCCCCCACCCAGGAAAGTCCACAGCAAGCATTTGCTGAGTGAACCAAATGGTCAGAATTCCAGAGACTCTGTTCCTGCCGTGGGAAGGACAGCAATATCAGCACGGTGCCCTCAGTGTGGCCCAGTTCGCGGTCTTTGCCCTACACGAAGCAGCCCCTGAACGCGCTGGTGCTTCCACACACGGTCCCCATGGGAGGTCGGCTGAGGATCCCCCCGTGGTGCTACCCAGCTCACCTGACCGTGGCGCCTCGTCCTTCGAGGGCTGCTGCCGGCCCTCCTGGAGCGTCCCATGCTTCGACGCTTGTCCCCCACAAGTGGCAAACCTGGGCCTGCCCACCCCACCCTCGCTCCCAACTTTGGGTGTCTTTACTTGTGAACATGTAACCACATCTCACCCCACCCTACAATAGCCCGTTGGAGTCTTTCGTGCCTTGTCACGTGGCAGTCGAGGCACGAAGCAGCGGAAGGCAGCTCTGTCACCGCCGCCTCCCTCCAGCTCCGGGATAAGGACGATTGCAAATGGAGCGAGGGCTGGCCGCTGCCTCCGTGGCCAGCAGCCTGGGGGCTCTGGGCTGCCGAGTAGGCGTCATCATTACTGGGGTCGCTGTGGTCTTGAACGAAAGCTTGCTCCTGTGACCCATGGGCTGGGCTCGAAGAAATCGCTGTTAATTGAGACTCTTTTGCTGAAACAGCCCCTCCCCTGTGCAGCGGGCTTTCTGCCATGGAGGCATTTATCGTTTCCTGAGTGGCAGAGTTCCTCGGGGAGCACCTGGTTTTCTCTGGGAAGGCAGTTGAGCTCTGCCTCCGGAGCTAGTCCTTCCTCTGCGCTGACTGTAACCTGCTTATGCCGGGCGCCGGAGCCTGGGGTCTAAGCCCTGGGCGACGCGAAGAGGATGTGGCTGAAGAATAGAGAGCTTGCGGAGGAAGCTCGGCCGCCTGCGCTCCCGGCCGCAGCGAGCCAGGCCTCTGGCTCCCTTTCTTCTTCTGCATCCTTTACTGCACTGCTTTCTGCACCACAGAACGGCCAGGGCCAGAGAGGGGGGATTCAGCTTTGGCTTGCCAAGCCCGGTGAAGAGTGAAGAGGTCGGCGGGGGACAGGAGCAGTCAGCTAAAACGGGGCCAGGGCGCTCTCCATTCCAATTCTGCCCGTGCAGAAACCCAGACGTGGGTAGAGCCAGCCAGGTGGTCCCCGGGATGAGACTCAAGTTGATAAATAGCCCAGAGAAGGAATTTAAACTCAGAACAGTTAATTTAGCAATTTTGCCTTGAAATGATTTATAACTATAGGTAATTATCATTGTCCCTTCATAGATGGGGAAACAGCTTGGAGACTTTTAAGGGGTTTAACTGAATTCACACAACTCAAAGGGCTCCCTGGCCTCCAGTCAACAAGATTTGCAAACCAGCACTATGCGAGACTGTTCCTTCTGCCCGCAGCTCCCTCACCCGTCCTCTCCCTGCTCCGTCAAGCCAACCAATATCTATGGAGCCTCAGCTGTGTGGGACACAGTGCCTGGCAGATAGTAGCTGCTCAACAAACATTTTTGAGCAACCAGAAGACAACAGGGTCCACATCCTTGAGGGGTCCACAAGCGAGTGAGGAGAGGGGGCATGTGAGCAAGCCATGGCAATGCAGTGTGGAAAGTTCTCAGCTGCTCACCTGCTGGAATGCCTTCCCCAGCTTATCTGTTTAACTCCTACTCACTCCTCAAAGCCCATTTGAACTTAACCTTTGCTCAGAATCTCTCATGAATCCTTTAAGTCAATGGTTCTCGCCTGTGGTCACATATTAGTTCACCTCAAGAGTTCTTAAAAAATCCCCAGGCCTGACTGCATCCCAGACCATTAAACAGAAACTCCGCAGGAGTGGCCTGGGCATCTGGGCTTTAAAACTTCCCAGGTGCCACTAACCTGCAGCCAGGTTTAGAACCTTGCTCTAAGCTAACTCAGACAGCCAGCACTTGGTGAGTGGCAGGTAGGAATTACCTTCATCTGTGAGTAATAGAACCCTGAAAACTGCGGCTGAAACGTGTTTTCTTTTTATTACATTAAATACAGAGGTAGAAGTCCTGGCAGAGGTCCTGCTATACTTCTGCCCCTCCCCCAAGGCTATTTTATACTGCGTAGCCTTTTTCTCAAAGATGACCCCCACACTTTAAAAGCTTCCAGCCTCACAAAACCTGGATCCATCCCATAAAACCAGGGCAGATAGGACTGCCTCCCAGAGCCCTGGCGGCCCCGGGCTCCTTCCAGCTCTTCTTTAGCCATCCCAGCCTCACTGAGACATTTCCCCCCAAAGCCCCACCCAGGCTTGTGCTTACATCTCATTAGTGAGACCTGGGCCACCTGGTTTTCCCCAGCTGCAAGGGAGCCGGGGATTGGGGTTTCTGCGGGGCCCGCTGCCTCCTCCCTGAACGGAATGGGGTCTTGTGGTGAGGCGGAGTGGGGACAGGGCTGGGCAGGCCAGCAGCTGTGTCCACTTTGCCGTGTCTGACTGGCCCCCTGCCCGCTTCCCACTTAGATCTGCTCCGTCCTCGAGGAAGCGCAGGAGCGGTCCTGGAGGAGGTGGCTGGGACCCGAAACCTGGAGAGAGGTAAACATCCAGATAAAGGGGGCGCATCCCAGGGGAGGGAAAGCATGAGCGAAGGCACGGGGTGAGGAGGGAGCGGTTGGGTGCAGTCCCAGCACAGCGTTCCTGAGGAAGAGGATGAGAGGCGGGGCTGGGCCAAACCTGGAAGGCCTCAGCGCCTCAGTGACCCTACATTCCCCAGTAAGAGAAGGCGCTTCCCACAGGGAGCTGCGCCTGGACTCGGATTCCACGGCTTGCAGAAAAACTACGTTTCTGCCACAAAACGGTGCATATTCACATCTACCACAAGCCTGACAACTTGTTCACTCTTAATTATTCACGGTATATTCTGGATGGGAAACATAATCTTACCTCCTTCATTAAAAAATTCCTCCTGAAGGATTTAGGAGAAAGAGGAATGTTCTGTGGGAACAGTCTCTCCATTGAGTTGTGCCCTTCCCTCTCTCCTCTCTCTCGGTCTCTCCCCCTCTCTCCTACACACACACACTTTGACAGCTGAGAGCAGAGGGGCGCCTTAGCTGGCTATGACGTGATGCCTCGCCTGACCGCTCCCTCCTCCAGCTTTCTGGGAGCTGAGCTCACAGCAGTAAATGCTCCATAACACTAGTGAGTTAAGATACCACAGAATGCCGGGGGTGGGGTGGCGACACTGTCCTGCCTCAGTGGAGAACACAGGAGGCCCTGGTCACAGAAGTGGTCCCAGCGGGCCCTGCAGCCTGATGCCATCTCCCCATCACCTTTCAGGGGCTGGACAGAGCGAGGTGGGTGCTCGGCCAGGTAGTGTCAGGAGAGAGTGAGATCAAAGCTCCTGGGAATCTCCCTGGAGCTGACACCAGCCTGAGAAGAGCAAGTGAGGAAGGGTGTACGAGTGAAATGAGGAGAAGCGGAGCCCCAAGCAGACAGAACTGGGCTGGAGGTGCAGACGCGATGCTCCCTGCCCTCAGGTTCCCAGGCTGCCCGCCCCCTGCCAGGAGCCCAGGGCGGAAGCAGCCCTCCAATGGCGGGAGGCACACTGAGCAGTGATTATACGCTCCTGAGTCGGCCTGCAACTGTGGTGGAGTCGGAAAACCTCCCAGGACGCCCTAATAATTTTGTCTAAATGTAGAGGCAGGTGGCAAGAGGGTTTTCCTCCATCCTCCTTTGGAGCTGTGTGCAGGCTGGACCCGCTCCAAGAGGCGTGAAGGTGAGTGCTCCCTCCCCAGAAGGTCTGAGTTCCTACACTGCTTGGGAAGGAGCACCAGAGCACCCGAGGGGCCGAAGTGGAGCACAACGCCCCTCGACGGGGAGTTTCAGCCACGCTCCCACATCCCCGTGCTGCTCATGCAGAAACAGGTCTGGGGGAGTGGAGGCAAATCGGAGCCCTAAGCCAAGGGGCTTCTCATGATCCTTCAAAGGAAGGTATGTGTAGTCGCAGCAGAAGGTAAAACTGTTCCTCTGCAGAGCCTCCCCACTAAGCGTGACTGTGACAAGGAGCGGTGGGCATGCTCTTCCCAGCTGGCTCTTCAGAGCGGCCGCACTCAGGAGCCGAGGCCGCGCTTACGTTCAGCAGCCCGGGGACACCTGCCTTCTTCTGTGGGAGACTCTCCGGCAGGCCTGGGTTCGAAAAGTCCTGGCTTGGCTGAGGCGTGTTCCTGGACTCGTGCTTAGCATGTCTGTGCCTCGGTTTCCTCATCTGCAAAGGGTTACCACCAATAGTTCTGACTTCACAGAATGTCGCGCAAATCAAACGCAATGAAATAACGCATCTCTTTGCATACTGCTCGGCACATGATAGGTCCTCAAAGAAATCAGCTGCCATTATTGTTAGCATTACGTTGGGATATCGGGGCATTTCAGAGAGGCTTAGGCTAAGAGAAATAATCCTCTTCCATGCAAGGCAGACTGCCGATTTTACCAAAAGCCTTCATTAACACATATTCTGAGCATCAACTGTTTTCAGTGCAAAGGAAATGTGAATGGTCTTAAGAGTGTCACCTGGACATGGAGACCCAAAAAGCTGAGGCCAAAGACATTCAGCAAATACACAGAAAACAACTCACAAATGACCTTAATTAAATATAAAAGAGATGCTCAACCTAGGGGGAAATAAAAGAACGGCAATTTAAAATCCTGTAAGTTGCCAACTTCACCTTTCAAATTAGCAAGACACAAAAAGATTCTAGAAGGACTATACAACACAGTGACCCCTAATGTCAACTATGGACTATAATAAATAGTACAGTTATAATAATATCCTCTCATCAATTATAACAAACGCACCACACTAATGCAAGGTGTCAATAATAAGGAGAGGAATATAGGAACTCGGTGGTTTCCAAATGCTTTTTCTGTAAACATACAGCTTCTCTAATAAAACCTTTTATATAGTAAAAAGACCCTTGACAACCTGAATGTCCATTATTAGGGGCTGGCTGACCATTAAAAAGAATGAGGAAACAATGTTGGACATATTTGCTTAATAAATCAAGTGCAAGGCAGTGAGTACAATATGCTAATATTCAGGTAAAAAAGGAGGGGGAATGTGTTAACATATGGCATTGGATATGCATAAAATATCCCTGGAGGCTCCCCACCAAATCAGCTGAGAACACGGTGCCTCGGGTCTGGGCAACTAGGTCTGGGTGGGTCGGCATACCCTTGGGCACTTCTTGGCTTTCTACTTTGAGGTTTGGGTAGCTGGATAAGAGCAATTTGAATATTTTAATCTTCAGCAGTAGAATAACAGAATGAGAATAGGATGAGAATATGAAATATGAAATCCTGGTTTGGGGGTCAGCAAAATAAATGTCACAAAGCCTATTAATATATGCCAACATCAAGATTGTGCCCAAACCCTGCCCGCTGAATATGAAGTCTGCCAGGGGTGAATGCAGAAGCCACTCGCCTCGGGACCAGGAGGAAGTTTCTAGTTAAAATCCTGCCCCGTCATTGTGATCCTAACTTTCTAGTGCAGTGGGGGACTAGAGGGTGGAACAAAATCGCAAGTGTTTTCGAAATCTGTGGTCTCCTTCGACTGGGCAGGGTTTAGAACCTCCCACCCTTAGGTCAGACCTGGGATCACACATACTTGTGACCCCACAGTGTATCTCCAGCTGAAGCTCAGGATGACGACAAAAGCCCTGTTGTCCGCTGCGCCTCCACCCTCGGGGAGCTCGGCCTCTCTCCTACCCCAGCCATACCCCTCACCCTGGCAGGAGTCATCCCATCGGAGCCGGCAGCTCGCTCAGCCAGGCCCTGGGAGCACCCTAGGGCAAGCTCCAGACCTGGGTCTGCTGCAGCTCCCCAATCCAATGTTGGGGTCACTTGCCTCCACTGAGGCCCAGAGAGGATGGAACCCTCCAAGCTCAAAGAAGCTACACACACATACACACACCATGTCAATTGCCACCAGGAAACAGTCTTTATGTTCAGCTATGGGAGGATTTGTGTTTATCAGACGGACATTAGAGAAAAGACCCAGGTTCTCATCTGGACACACCAGGCTTGTCCCCTCCCCAGTTGGTTGTCACCCAGAGGGTCTTGCTTTCCTCTGACTTGGCAACTATTGGGGTTGAGGGCAGGTGGAAAAGAAGGAGTCATAGGTGATGCCAAGCGTTCAAGAGTATAGGGGCACAAGTGACAGAAAGGGCACCTGGGGCAGTGCTGGTTTCCTGGGGCTGGAGCGTGGGGGGGGGATGTGGGGGTCTCTAGCCTGGGCATGTTGGGTTAAGGTACTAAGCAAGTCAAGGTGATCAGAAGACACTCAGCAAGAATAAGGAAAGTGGCCGTGTGGGCAGCGTGGGCTGAGCCCCTAGAAGGGGTTAAGGGGTGGAAAGCACTGGGTGCAAGGCCCACCTCTCACAGGGCCTGGCACTCAGTAAGGGCTTAGCAAATATTTTAAGACGATGAAAAGGCTAAATGCTGCTTAGAGGGAGAAGGTGAGGACTCTGCAGCCAGACAGCCTGGGCTGCGATCCTTAAGGGGCAGATCTCAGTGTTCGCCTCTCTGTGCCTCAGTTTCCACATTTGTAAAATGGGGTTTTACAAGGATGAGATGAGTTGATAGACGTAAAGGACTCAGAACAGCACGTGTTCATAAATGTGAGCCAAGGTTACTAATCCGCGAAGGCCCACGAGGACTTTTCAAGAAAACGGCCCATGTGTCTGTGCTGTCACCTTTCTCCATCTCAACATAAAATATGATGTGATTCATAAAACGCCCTGCCCTCGCAACAGTTCTTACATGAGGTTGGGCTGGCTTGTTAAGGCCCTGCTTTTCCCTGCCCTGGGTCCCTCCTGTCCTCACGTACCCCACGGCTCGAAGGGGTTAGAAGGAGGCCTTGGCATCACTGGTGGAAGGACATCCCGGGTGCAGCAGGCCTTGGCTGGGAGTCTGCAATCGGTCCAATGGGGAGCTTATGGCCAAAACGGGGGGGACAATGAAAGCGTCGACCTTTCTCCGCCCTCACCACCAAGGGAGAACCGACCAGCCCAGATCTGAGACCCAAACTCAGAAGCAGCCTCTGCAAGCCCCCAGCTGTGGGGAAGGAATCACAAAAGCTCTAATAGGCTGGGGGTGGGGGGAGCCCCATTGTCAACTGATCAAAGGAACAGACAGAGACAAAGGCAGAGAAACAGACCCAGCATGGAGAAGAAAGATGGAGCCCCTGGGAGGGATCCGCGCCTTGCCTTAGGGAGGGCGGAGGTCCTGGCGGGCCCACGGGACATCGGGGCGTTGCAGGCAGAGGACACGGGAAGGGAACTTGGGAAGTCAAGCTTGCTTTCCGAAGCAATAGAAAACCCTAAACCCCCGAGGCCACATTTGAGCTAGAGAGGGGATGTCCCGGGAGGTGGGCACAGCACCTTCTAATCCCTGGCCGCCGGTTTTGGAATTCCTAGGCCCCTCTTCTTGGGCTCTTGGGGGCCTAGTCCAGAAAGGACTGTGACAAATCAGCTCTAAACTCAAAGACATTCTTGCCAAATCCAAGCCACACAGAGTTTCTGCTCTGCAGCTGACCCACAGCTTGCGAGGTTAAGGGAGCTGATTATCAGGGTGATGGCTCCTCGTGTTTTGCTGCCTCTGAAAAGGCCCAATTTCAGATGCTGGGGTTTAGGGAGAGAAAGAAATTAGGACCCAGAGTTTTGGGTAGGTAAAGGCTGTAAGGCAAGGCTTGTAAATCCAGCCCCTGCAGGCTGGCCACTGAAAGTGGAGAAGACAGTTCACGGGCTTCTCAGAACCCATAAAAGGAAGCAGCCCCTTGTGCCGGCAATCCTTGGAGCCCAAAGAAGGATGGTGACTTGGTTTTACTGCTGCCTGGCGATTTCCTTTCCATGTTTGCCGTGAGGCCCGTCTCCCTGGGTTTGGGACTCCTCGTCTCCAGCCCCTCTCCATCTGATGCACAGGACAGCCTGCAGCTGTGCCGGCAGGTCCCTGGACGTTCTTCACTCTCACTGGCCCCAGCGGCTCCTGCTGGTCCTTCGCCCTGGGGCACCCCTCTCCCTTCCCCAGAGACACCAACACTTCCCCTGTCAAAGTCCTTCCTTAGCTTTGTGAGAATGGGAGGAAATAGCCTATGTAAAGGTCCCGACAGGGGACTGTAAGGGTAGGTTCACCAGGACCTGGGGGTGGGGGCAGGATGCAAGCTCACCGCTGGGGAAAGGGGAGGTGGGTCCCAGGGCTGAGCATGCCTGAGACTTATGAGAAAAGTGCATCAGGGCTTCCAGGGGAGCCCAAGGAAGCAGCTTAAAATGTATCCCAGCTCAGGGCAGAGTGGAGGACCCCCAGCCTAAGGAAGAGGGGCTGGGTGCCAGGAGGGGGATCAGCTCCCAAAGGCGCTGGCACTGCCTGAGACTGACGACAGGCTTTCCTCCAGCAAGTCAGCCACCGGCAGCTCACAAGCACGGAGCCGCACACGGCAGGGGCTGACGAAGTAGCTGCATTTCCCGGTTTCTTAAACAATGGCATTTTAAAAACCTTTTTATTTTCAAATAATTTTAGATTCACAGGATGTTGCAAAAATAGTACAGAGAAGCCCAATGTACCCTTCACCCAGCTCCCCCAGCCGCGGACATCCTACATACTATAGTACAAGGTCAAAACCAGGATGCTGACCCTGACCATCCACAGGCTTTATTCAAATTCAAACAAAGGCGTTTTAATCACCTCTTGAAATGGTTCTCAAATACCATATTGCCAAGAATTTCAACATTACTGGTGGGAATTACTGCCGTGGAAAAGTTTGGTGGCTCCTCAAAAAGTTAAACATGAAGTTACCATATAACAAAGCAATTTCACTCCCAGGTACATACACCAAAGAATTGAAAACAGGGACTCAGACACTGGTGCATCCATGTTCACAGCAGCATTTCTCACAACAACCAAGAGGCAGAAACAAGCCTAGTGTCCACCAGCAGATGAATGATAAAGAAAACGTGGTCTATTCATACAGCAGAATATTATTCAGCCGTAAAAAGGAAGCACAAATAAACCTTGAAAACATGCTAAGTGAAAGAAGCCAGGCAACTATGGTCTGATTGCACTTATATGAGATATCTAGAATAGGCAAAGTCATAGCGACAAGAAGTAGATTACAGGCTACCCGGGGGCAGGGCACAGGAGCAGCTGGGGGGGGAGGAATGGGGCATTACTGCTTAATGGGTTCGCAGTTTCTGTTTAGAATGATGGAAGAGTTTTGGAAATAGATAGTGGTAATGGCTGCACAACATTGTGAATGTAATTAATGTCACTGATAAAAAAAGAAAAAATGGCAAATGCTATGTTTATATAGATGTTGCCATAATAAAATTTTTTAAAAATTCACCAGGACTCAGAAATGATTTGACACTCCCGTTTATGGTAACAGCACCGCCTTCATCCAGAAAGCGCCCCCCTCCCAGCCTCCATCTCACCCTGACAAGAGCCGGCTGCTGCGGGAGGCGGGGGCGTGGGGAAGAGATCTCGGCCCCTCCCTCTTGCCTTCCGTGTCCCGGGATCATTGGCAGACCAAGGAGGCAGGAGATGAGGGGAAAGCCTATGACACAGCCAGGCAGGACTTTCTTTCCAAGCCTAACCCTTCAGCACTGTCCTGGGGCCTCAGGAGGAAATAGCTCCTGAACCCCCCGAAAGAGGGGTGGCTTAGCCTCTTACCTGCCCCCTTAGGAAGTGTCTGTACCTTTGGAGTGGAATGTGTCCCTGTTTCTTCATCTGTAAAATGGGGATCAGAACAGAACCCATATCACAGGCTTATCAGGAGGATTAAAGGAGCTTGGTGTTTGATAAATTACTAAAAATAAAAATAAAATAACATTTTAAAATGACTTTTCAGGAGAGCTGAGATGGTTGCTAAGGTTTTCCAAATAGCCTTGAGTGCATGAGGCTTTGGGGAAGCACAGCATTTAATTTATATGGGGGATGATTTTTGCGTGTGAAATTGATTTGATATGCAAATAAACGAGTTGTTTGAAGACTGGCAGATTGACTTGATTGAAGTTGATTGAAGATTCTCAGCCACATGCTTTGAACAGTGGTTGGATCTGAGAACAGTCACTTTTTCTCCCCAGTCCCTGTCCTCCTCCCTGGGGTGTTTAGCAAGACCTGACCAAGCCAGCACTCTAAAGTCGCCAAAGGGGTAGCAACGAGGCCGGGGCTGAATTTGGATGTTTGTCCCATCTCCCCTACTGCTTCCAATCCAAGTTCCAGTTCTAGATCATACGGTCTATAAAGCTCAGTCTGCCTGCTTATGAGCTGCAAGGACATCTATTGCAAGCTTCTAGCAATAAAACCAGAAGCCCTTTGAGAGGCCAGGGCTGGACGATCAGCTGGAGCTCTGCTTGAGACTTTCAGGAGAGGCCGGCTGAGGCTGGGCTGGGCTCTCCCTGGGGCAGTTCAAGGGGAAGCCCAAAACCGTTTTCTCCCCAGGCCACAGCAGCTGGGACAGGACAAGGGGAGGTTAAACAGATTACGTGTTCAACAGTGGGGAGCTCCTAAGACCTAAGGATTCAGTAAGAGAATCCGGCACGTCCACCCTGCACATCCTACCGTTCCTTATTTTATTATGGGAGTTGTATTAGTCAGGGTTCTCTAGGGAACAGAATCCACAGGAGATACCTGTAAGTAGTAGATTTTATAAGCATCTCTCATGCAACCGTGGGGACGCACAAGTCCAGGTTCCACAGGCAGGCTGCAAACCAGGGGCTCCAATGAAAGTCCGATGAAGGTCCTTGATGAGTTTCCGGGAGACGCTGGCTGTCCAAAGAGGAGCTGGGAAATTCTCTCTGAATGCTGAAATCACTTCCCCTTTTAAGGCATTCAACTGATTGGATAAAGCATCACTCATTGCTGAGGGCAATCTCCCTGGTTGATCACAGATGTAATCAGTCATCTATGCAGTAAACTCACTGAGGACTGGAGCCCATAAATGTCCTTGTATTACAATTAGGCCAGTGCTTGCTTGACCAAACACCTGGGCACAACTACCTGGCTGAGTTGACACATTAGCCTAACCATCACAGTGGCTAAAAAAGAAAGCTGAGGTTTTGCTTTAAAGCTTTGCTTTCCTTGGCAAAGTCCTGCCCTAGCCCACCAGACGGGAGACACGGTGCCGGCCTTGCTGCTGGAGCTCGGTCAGCAGGAGTTAATAGGAGCTGCACAAACCTTGTGCTTTGAGTGCAGGATGCAGGAGAAAAGTGAACAAATGATGCACAGAGGAAGGAGGCTCCCCCAGGCACAATGGTGGGGTGGAAGGGGCTCTGCCTCTGGGACTAAAAGCCCAGCTCAGGGTGGGCATGTGTTCCCACCTAGAAATTACTGATATTTGTTACAAACTTATCTTACTACCAATACCATCTGGTGCTTTTTCTCTCCCAATAGGTTTCTGGACAGCCTTTCACAAACTTCAGTCTCATGGGCACGGCCTTCGTGGCATAGTCTGAGGGGTTGTAGTCCTTTCCTGTGGCCGCTATTTCATAGCAACTCTCCCTGGGTGGCTTAATACAACAGAAATGTCTTCTCTCACAGTTCTGGAAGCTGGAAGTCCAAAATCAAGGTGTCGGCAGGGCCGTGCTCCTTCCAAAGGCTCAGGGGAAAAGCCTGCCTTTTCTCTTCCAGCTTCCGGTGGTTCCAGGCGTTCCGTGGCTGGAGCCACATCACTTCAAGCTCTGCCTCCATCTTCATCATCTCCCCTTGTCCGCGCCTGTGTCCAAACTCCCTTCTTCTTATGAGGACACAGGTTGTATTGGGTTAGGGCCCACCCTCATCCAAAATGACCCCAGCTTAACTAACTTTATCTGCAAAGACCTTATTTCCAGTTAAGGCCACATTCTCAGGTTGTCAGGGCCTAGGACTTGAACATCCTTTTTAGGGGACACAGCTCAACCCACCATAGGGCTCAATCTCTCTGTCCCTGAGCAGGAAAACTCTGGCATTCTTATGGCTAAGGGAGCTCTCGCACACGTTTGGGGATAAAATACTGCCTTTACTTGTATTTTAAGATTAAACTAGGTTATCTGTGAGAAGCACCTAGGAGAGTGCCTGCACCTAAGTGCTCAGTGACCGTTCTTATTCCGGCATGAATTTTGTTTACGGGAGACAAGGAGATGGCCTGGACCCTGCTTCCAGGGGGCCTGCAGTTCCAGGAGAGATGATTCCTGGCCCGAAAGGTGAGGACGTTTCCTGTAGATCACAGGAGATGTGGCATTTGAGCTGGATCTGGAAAATCGGTAGGATTCCAACAGGTGTAGATGGAGAAGAGGCCAAGCCATGGGGAGCTGATTAAGGACCCTGGGGCCCAGGTGTGAGATGAGCTTGTTGGCACCATGTCACAGCTTAGCATGCATCAAAGTGATGGGAGCTTGTTAGAAATGCAGATTCCCTGGCCTCATCCCCAGAGAGCCCAGCTTGGGAGGTCTGGGGTGGGGTCAGGAGGCTGCAAGTTTAACCATCCCTTTGTGGGACCCTGGTGCCAGATACAGTTGAGGGTTCAGTTTCCTAGGGCTGCCATAAACTGGGGAGCTTGAAACAATAGAAATTTACTCTCACATGGTTCTAGAGGACAGAAGTCAGAAATCCAGGTGTCGGGGGATCCACGCTGCCTCTGAAGTCTGCAGGGAAGCCTCGGTGCTGTGCCTCTTTCCTGGTTTCTGGAAGTGGCTTCTGGCAATCCACAGAGTTGTCCGCCTCCATCGTCCCATGGCCTTCCCCCCCGCCCCTCCCCCGTCGGTGTCCAATTCTCCCCTCTTACAAGGACCCCAGGGCCCACCCTAATCCAGCTTGGCCTCTTCGTAACTAATCACATCTTCAAAGATCCTATTTCGAAATCAGGTCAGAACCCCAGAACATGTCCTCTGGGGGACACGATTCAACTATAATAGAGGGTTACCAGCCAGACTGGAGGGGCAGGAGTAAGGAGGAATTGAGTCCAGAGTTATGATGTCTTGAGCCAGAACGAAGGTGGGAGTGGAAACAGAAGCTCAAGAGGGAAAGTAACTTCAGCCCCAAAACCTGGGCTAGCTGAGCATATACTCACACTGACCCATTTTCTAACGAGTAAAAGGTGACTTTTCTCCCATTCCACCATGGAAAACACAGTTGGTGGGCCTCGCCAAGCAGCACTGCATATATTCTACATATTTTATTTTCAAGGTAGTTGCTGTGGACTTCTGCAAAAATTTCAAGAGAAATAAAGCCGAAGGTTTAAAAGAGTCTCCAAAATGCAAGTATGCAATATCTGCTCCCCGGCACACACACAGTTGTTTTGAGGGAGGTCCACCATCAAAGTCATTTCCTCCCTTATTTTTACTGGCATGAGTGAGCAGGAGGTGGAAAGGAGGGACAGCAGACTTCGGGGGCCTTTCTGGGCAGAGGCAGCTCTCCGGTTTGCAGCAAAGAGAACAGAATCCTGGGCAATGGAGGCCAGCCGCTAAGCCTCCAAGATGCGGCTCACAGAGCTTAGCTTTAAACCGCCGGCCAGACTCCCTCTCCTTTGAAGGGAGCAGAGCAGCAGCAGCCAGCCCAAACCAAGACTCAAAGCCAAGAAAACCAAACTGAAAGCCTGGCCTCTCTGTCCCCCGCCCCAGCTCTCGTGGCTGATGCTCAACCTCCACGGGGCCGCCAAGACAAACAGCTCAGGGGGCTTTTCAAAGCCATCTCCGACAGCCACGTGCGCTCAGCAGCAGGTTTCGGGGCCCACCCGAAGGTGTGACATCTTTCCCTGCCACCTGGACCGATGTGGTCAGTCCCCCTCCCAGAGGTGGACACCGAGAGAAATGTGGGTTTAGCTGCAGGGCCTGGAGTGCGCAGAATGCCAGGAAGCGCTGTAGCTGGAAAGGCCCCAGGTGCTTTCTTTCTCCTTCCCCACCGTAGGTTACAAGCTCTTTTGGTAGGGTGGACTCTGCTCCTGCTCTCGCACAGCCGTCCACAGGGAAGGAAGCTTGCATTAGAGGCCGCAAAGCCAGGAGCTCACCATGAACACGAGAGTCAGCAGGAAGCAGCCTCCTCTGGGTGGGGGAGAAATGGTCGCTTGGGACTCACGGGGCCCTGCCAGGCTAAAGAAACGCCACCCCTGAATGTTCTGCCTTGGCCACGGAAATCTACGGATATCCTGGCGGTGCATTCTGGGAAAAGGTGTCTCCTTTTCAGAGATTCTCAAGCATTACTGAAATGCCTTACTTTGACCCAAATTCAGTCACTCATTTAGTGTCACTGCGCACACTCTACGTGTGTAGAACTGGTCCAGGTGCGTGGGAGGCCCAGTTCTCCATGAAAAGAAGGCTCCAAATAAATGTCTGTTGAACAAATGAGTGAACCTTTGTCTTCAAGAAATTTACAATCCAATTTTGATGGCAAAACGGACCCATGAGAAGCTAATTACATGAAATAAATAATACCGCAAGAGGGAGGTTATGATTCAGAGTCAAAGAGGGTATAGATGGAACAAGCTTGTGGGAAGGAATGAGGTTGTTGGTTGGTGGAAGAAAGGCTTAATGAAAGAGATTTTGCAGGAGTTGAAGAGAATGTGAGGAAGGGGTGTGAGAAGGCGCATAAGGATGCAAATGAGCAGGCGTGGTGGGGAGGCGATACCGCAGGTGAGATAGAATGATAGGTGTGGAGAAGAGAGGTGGGAGATGAAATTAGGAGGGCAGGCATAAGTACTTGCCTTCTCCTGGAGGTAATTGTGAGGGATGGATAATGGGCTTTAGGTGAGTGTAAGCCAGCTGGAATAGACAGGATGGCCTGGAAAGAGAAAGATATCGGAGGTAGGAAATGAGTTAGAGTGACAGCGATGAACTTCCGGGAGCTCTCAGACTTATTTGAGGAGCCATAGAGAACTCGAGGCCCTCTCCCCACCAAAGTAACCCTATGCACATCCAATACAGTGCCTATAGTCTCTGGGGGTGGTTTGCAACCCCAAACCCCACTCAGGGACTCTCTAAGGCCCAGGGACCCCCGGGGCAGTACGCCTCCACTAGCAGAACTAACCTTTCCTGAAAGCCTACGTGGGCCAAGCTGGAGTCCTCATAGAAGAAGAAGTCACAGGATATTGAGAATGACTGTCTGTGAGGAGTGAAAGAGGATGTGTGGGCACAGGCTTTCACTCTGAGGATCTAAGCCCGGGAAGCTCAGAGAACAGCCATCGGTCTCCGGCTGTGTCCTGTGCAGCAGCAGCAGCGCTGGTCTATCCGCCAGCGCAGGCCAGCCGGGAGGTGGCCAAGCAGGAAGGGCATGGCTTGCTACTGAGGACACGGGCAGCCCACTCCTCACAGGGCCGCGCAGGCACGTAGACCACGGCTGTGTGCCCCCCAATATTTACAGCATTGGGGAACACAGGAAGGCGTGCGATGGGCCAGGCCTAACTACCGCATAAGGATTCACTCTAAAAAGAAGAGCAAAAGAACTTAAGGTTACATGGTTCATATGTAAGCCAAAAAATATGGTAAGAAAAAGCCAATAAGCTAGAATTCCACACGGACACACACACTCACCAAGAGCAAATAAATTGCATGTTGGCTTTTTTGTTTGATTTCCTTTTTCTCTTTCATTTAAGGGGCTCAGGGCATATCATCTCATAGAGAAACTCCTACAGGGTTTCAATCCATCAACAAGAATCTTTTTTAATCTCCTCTCCTATGGAAGTCTGTGGGTCTCACCCTGCTTGGACTAGAAGGAAACAAGGTGTCAGGAACACCTGGGAGTCATAGAATGTGAGCCAGCAAGAGAACTTCAGGGCCTCCAATCTTTCAGAAAAAGAAGTCATCATCAGCTTCCCAACATGTCACAGGTAATACAGCAAACACTCAAGGGGGAGATTTCAGGACAATTCTGAAGGGAAAATCCCCCTCCAAAGAGCATACACAAAATATGTTCTCACAGCTGTCTCCATGCCATACCCAGCAGCAATGTGCGGTGCTTGGCCATCAAAGCAGCCTACAGGGGAAGGCACAGGGGGCCTTTGAAGTTGGTTGCATTTCTTTGGGTGGCTTAGATTTTTCTGGGTGACTGATTTTCACATATCAATCTTCTCATTCCAACTTGGCCTCCACCAAGCGAAAGATTTGGGCTCTACCTTGTTGCTCATTAACTTGGAAGAATGTACACGGAGCTTTTAGGTGCTTTCAAGAACTTTGCCATGGCAGCAGAGCTGATTTATGGTTCTGCTTTTACAGCTCCAACTTTGTTCAATTTGCCCAAAGGAGCTGGGGTCGCTCTCACGCACAAGGCACAGATTAATCATGGCTCCAGGGTGAGGAACAAAGGAGTGGGAAATCCAACCACCATGAGGAATTCTTCTCTGCCTCTCAGCTCAAGAGGCCTGGGTAAAGCATGGACAACAAACCTGGGTTCTATAGAGGCAGCTGCCCCAAGAAGAGTCTCTTTCGTCAAGCATATCTTTACCCAGCTGAGGCCTTTGTTGAAGGCCTGGGCAGAAGCAATTCCTCTACACTGGGGCATCACTAAAGGATTTTAGGAGAGGCCATGGGTGATAATATAGAAACCCACCTTCTAAGACAAGTGAGCCATACAGACCCGTGGACAGCAATTAGCTATGAGTAGGATTGTTCAAATTCGAGACATCCTTTAAGATAAAATAAAACACATTTCTCGCCGCTGGAGGAAATCACTTTACACTTGCTTATCAAATTTCCTGGTTCCCAACACCCCACCTACTAAGTGTCTTCACTAACATCTGAAAAGAGAGAAATAACCTTAAGTTGCTTCCGAGAAGGGAGAGGAGCATGTCCTCTCACTAGCTGTGTAGGTTTTTTCTGGGTAAAAATTAAAAGTCCAAGAGCAGAGATCCAGGGAGAGTCAATTCCGACAAGCATCCAGCATCTGCGTGGGGGGTTGGCTGAGGTGGCACTGGAAGGTCTGCTAGAGCAAGCTCACTTCCCAACCTGCTGCAGCAGTTTATTCCACAATAGATGGGCTTTTGGACTTTTCAAAGGCGTTTAAAAAGGATCTGTGCTTATTCCCTTACTTCAACCAAAAGGAGCTGAGAAGACAAATGCCTTCTACTTCTACTTATTACTACCATTTATTATTATCATTGCCTTTACATCTACTTATTATTATTATTTATAATAAAAACCTAGATTTTAAAGCCTTTGTATTTATAAGAGTATTGCCATTTTCTAACTTCATGTATGGACATTATCAGAAATGGTCTCTTCACCCTTATTTTTTTTCTTTTCTGTTTTTTACTTTTTAAAGCAGAGCATCAATGCCATCCTTGGACCCTGAAGGAAGAGTGATCCCATGCAAACTAAAGCTGTCCCCACCCCTGCCCCCCACCCCTCCCACCCTGCCCCTCCCACCCTGTCCCTCTCCCACCCCTTCCCATGGTGGCCCACCAGAGAGGACTCTGTTTATAGACTGTACCTCCAGGAATGAAAATCTTGAACAACTGCCCTTGTAGGCGAGTCTGAAAAACGCCCTGGACTTGCCACATGTTAGAGAGGAAAGGCAACATGGTGCCAAATGTCTCCTGCAGGCATCAAATCGTAGAGGCAAACACAAAGGAGGCTTCAGTCAGAGCGGAGACCCCGGCTCCCTCACGGGAGGGCAAAGGCTATGGGCCCCTTACTATTTTAGATTTCTAAAATAAATAGCCCTGAGGGGGAAGCTGGCTTTAGGTCAACACACAGAAATTTAATTTTAACTTCCATGAATACAGCTATTAACACACCGCCCCTTTTGGGTAGGAAGGGATCCTACCCACCCAGACCTTGGCTGTGACGTGGGCACACACGTGTCCAGAACGGTTAGCTGTGCAGGTCTGGGCTTGTGCTTAAAAATGGGAAGAAACACTGCGCAACGTCGTGTCTTTCACTACTCTCTTGCCTATTCAAAAAATTCTTTCCAGCTTATTTAAGATGATAGGAAATCTTAAATCATCTTGAATAAGGGGACTACTGAACTGGAAACGTCCAATGCTCAAAAATGCAAAGGCAAATGGCTACCAACTTCATAGGGGGTATTCCCAGGCCACTGCATTGAACACAGAGCTCTGAGGAGGGAGTGGCAGGTCCCAAGGGCAGAGGGCAAAAGGACGGCCTTGAAAGCGCTCTGGGCCGGCAAGGACTGCAGCCCACCACAGGGCATCTCCACAGTGTCCATCCAAACGAAGCAGCTCCTCAGAGGGGAGCGTGCGGGCAAGGACAGTTCATCAGGCCGAGATGAGCGGCCTTAGCAGCATCGATAGCTTACACGTCAGAAAGGGCACAGTGCGGAGAGAGCCACCCCCCAACTATTATTTTCTGCAACATTCCCCCACGTGCATTTTTTTTAAAAGGAGGAACTGGGGATTGAACCCAGGACCTCGTACACGGGAGCTGCTCCCATGCAACTTTTTTAAAACTTATCCCAGTATGCCTTTGATTTGTTTACACTTTGCCAAAATAATTGTTTTTCTACAAGAGGCTGGTATTTTGTACTGTTTTCCCATATTGCCCACCCTCACTCCTTTTTTTTAAAAAGAAATCAGTAAGATGCCTTTGGCTAGGGGAAGCAAATCACCTCCATTATTAAAAGTCCTAGGTCTAGCTCAAACCTATAAAACAATGTACCATGAATGGGTTTGAAATTTGGCTCAATCAATAAAGTATTTGCTACAGAATACCTGAGTGTGACAAACACATGGGCCCAATATGGTGGAAGGGGCCCTCCCGGCTCATCCGATGTCCCCTCTGCCAGGACAGGCAGGAAGACTCAGTTAAACCAAGGACTAGAACCATCACAACTTTCATTCTGATTGTGGTCTTTCTTAACTGAGCTTGGACAAGTCACTTGACAACTTTGGGCCCTGACTTAACTTCTTTATAAAATCAAGGCTTTGAAAGTTTCGGCCACGAGCAAAGAGTGAAATCATTATGATGCAAATCTACCACTCCCTTGTAAATCAAGGCTGGACTCATGTGCTTGTGAGAATCATTTGTTTCCAAAACTGCCCCACTGCAACCTGCCTTTGCCCCTTCTCCATCTTAGCAGAAATTCTAGCCTGCCTTTGAGCCTCAGAGTGGACCTCCTTTTTCCTTCTTCCCTTCTGCCTCCACTCTCTGAATCTAGGGGCATTTTCAAGTGTTTTTGCTAACTCGTCTAATTTATGTCCACAGCCCCCTGGCACAGCCATAACACGACCGTAAGAAATGCTTCTCTAAACTCGACTGCTCATCACCAAAGAGCCTCACTCCCTGCCTCAGTTTCCCCCCTGTAAGAAAGCAGATAATAGCCCCGGTCTTTTTCCCACCAGTGCCTGTGAATGCAGCCATCTCGACACAATTTTGAATTACTTGGAAGATGCCAGCTCCTGATTTATTGTTTAATTTATTACGCGTGTCATTTCAGAAGATGACGGGAACAATAAAAGATGGGGGTGAGATTGACAGGAAAATGATACCAATTACCACAGATCCAGATCACAGCTCTGAGAAACGTAGCTGAGGACAGGAATTAAGAGGATGACATTTTTTAAGTCCCCTAAGTGCAACTCTTTGAAACCCACTATCTTTCAAAAACATCACAACCACCTTGCAGTCATGACTTCAAACAGACTTAAAGAAACCCACAGAGAAAGGCTCTACTTCTCAGCGCTGAGGGGAGGCTCGTTTAGAAAATTAATAGAAAGTAGGCGAGTCTTTACACGCAGCCATCCTGTTGCTACAATAAATTATGACATCGTTGAAGGCTTCTATACAATTAGATACCTCAGCAGCACGAAAAATAAGACTCTGTCTCATTTTATCGGAAGGATCAGTGGCAACTGAAATGAGTCTATCAGGGAGAGGATTAAATTCTGAGTTTTCAAAAAAAAAAAAGTCATTTAAATGAAAAAGCCCAGCTAAGATGCTGCCTCTGCTGGGGCCTGAGCCTGCCTCTGAGATGTGCACTAACGATAGGCGTCCTGCTTGCCTGTTCCTGCAGCTCTCCTAACGAGACGATGTCTTCCTTATCCACCTGCTTGTCTAACGTCCAGGCTGGATGACAGCTAATAGCCAGCAGCTCAGAGCAGGGAGCAGCCTAGCTGGTTTGAACTAGTTTAAAATGACACATGTAGCTTCCTTATCACACATTTTCATAGGTTCACGGCTCCCCTAACAGAGACCCAAAGGGGAAAATACCTTTGGTATCATTTTAAACGCTCAGGGCCCTTCTTAAGTAGCATGCTAACCATTTCAATCTAATTAAATTCAAAAGAAAACTTCGATTCCGATGCCCACCCCCCAACTACTAAGCATCAGGGAACGCTGGCTCGCTGGAGTTTGGTTTACATGTTGGTCTCGTGTAGACTAGAGGAACTTCACCCTCTGTAATTCTTTGATGACAGATATTCCTTCTTTTTGCTCAGAAGAGCCTTTGCTTGAGCATTCTGCCTATAACATCTGCTTGCACCCAGGATGTGTTTGAAAATGCACATAAAACAGCCCACGGAGGGGAGTGGATGTGGCTCAAGTGGTTGAGAGCCTGCTTACCACACGGGAGGTCCCGGGTTCTGTTCCCGGTGCCTCCTAAAAACAAAAGACAAACAACAAGCAAACAAATGAGAAAACCAACTCCGGGGAGCCGATGTAGCTCAGTGGTTGAGTGCCAGCTTTCTACATACAAGGTCCTGGGTTCAATCCCTGGCCCTGGTACCTCAAAAATTAATTAATTAATTAATTAATTAAATAAAACAGCCCTTGGAATGTACTGATAACTCCTTCAATAACAGGCTTTATGTCTTTTTTTTTCCAGGGAGCCATCTTCTGCTTCTTCATTGCTCCACAGATGAGAAATTATGGTAAAGAATGTCCAAATCCAGAAACTGCAGCCACCAAAGGGCTAGTGCTCTTCTGGAAAAATTAGCTAGATGAGATTTGAGAGGCAACTCACCTAGGTCTCTTGTGAAGGAAAAAAATGGAGGGACAGACACAATCAAACTGCATAACTCACACCCCAAGCCTTCCTCCCAGATCCCCAAACCCCCACCCTGCCTTGAGCCCTTTAGTGGTTTCCCACCTCTCCCCGGGGACCACAGGGCCATGGAGCAGCCCCTGCCTGCCCCGCGGCCTTTCCTCCTCCCACTCGCCCTCTCCCTCGCCGTCCCTGGGTCCAGCCACACTGACCTTCTGATTTCCCCCAAAGGTGAAGTTCTTTGTCACCTGGGGTCGTTGTCTTTGTTCATTTCTGCCTAGGGCGCTTGTCTCACAGCTGTCTACATGTCTGACCACCAACATGATCCACATCTTGGCTCAAATGTCACCTTCTCAGAAAGATGGTCCCTGGCTGCCCAGGTTAAACAAGCCATGCTCTCTCCTCACCCCACCATCCGTGGTAGACCGTGGCCCGGTGGGCTCATGATAAACAAGCCCTGGTCTCCACATCTCTGTGTAGACCCCTCCACATTGACCCTGGGCTTGGGCCACTTTGGCCAATCGGACATTAGCATTGGGTGATGCAAAAAGGGGCTTACTAAGCACGTGGCTTTGTCCTCTGGGGACACTCGGCTTGGAATGTGCCCTCACCAACCTTGGCCACTATCCCATGAGAGGAGAAATAAGCTCCAGGCCAAGCCCAGCTGAGCCCCCAGCCAACAGCCAGCACCAGCCTGCCAGCCACGTGAGCGAGCCAGTGTGGGAGAGGATCTTCCAGCCCCCGCTAAGCTGCCCCAGCTGGCGCCGACACGGAGCCAGCGCTCTCCCTGTCGAGCCCTGCCCAAATCACAGAATCAAGAGCAAGTAAGATGATGTTATGCATGTTTGTTTTATAAGTTCACAACTTTTACTATACACTTCTTGTTCATGTATGTGCATGTATGTATGATATATTTCAATAAAATTTTGTTTAAAAAAAAAAAAGAACAAATAAGTGATTGCAGTTGTTTGGAGCCGCTTTGTTTTCGAGTTTACACTGCAGCGGACACCTAAGGCACTCTCTGAAACGATCTTGCCAGTGCCTGTGTTTCCCTCCTGTGGCCTCCCTCCCCTCACCCCTCTGCTAGGTCAGACGCTCCACTGATCACATCTATCTTGGCCATCGCTGCACCCACCCCAGAGCCCAGCACAGAGCCTGGCACTCAGTGTGAGCACAATAAATATTTGCTGAATGAGTGAATGAGTGAGAAGCTATGCACGTTTTGTTCAGTTAGGCCTAAAAGCCAGGCGTCCTGATCCTAACCTTCACACGTCTCCGCTCTCCGGACGCTACCACTGCACCAGCATCTTGCTCCCCCATCACTGCCCTTCATCCTTGGGAGGGATTCAGTTCCTAGAATCTGCCGGGTTCACCCAAGAACAAGTCCTTAATTCCTAAGGACACGCATTCCAGGCTAAACAATATCTCTAGCTAATTAATCAGCTGTTTAATTTCCTGTGGCTCCTCAAGTAGTGAGAATGGACATCAGCGAGGTGCCTGGGGGCGGGGCGTTATTCTCAGCTATAATGGTGTGTCTGGTAGTTCTCACTGGATGCCAGGCTTTTCAAAACCACTATTCCTTTAATAAGTTTTGTTGTGAAAACCATTAAGGAAAAAAAAAAAGCCCTCGGTTGGGGCTTGCCCTAAACTGTGGGTCGAATGGTAGCCCCCAAAAGAAATGCCCATGCAGGCCCTGCGATGGTGGCCTTACTTTGCAGGTATAACTCAGGTAAGTATCTCAGAGATGAGCTCACCCTGGCTTATTTGGGTGGACCCTCAATCCCATGGCAAGTGTCCTTATAAGAAGAGGAAAAGACACAGGCCAGGGATTGCCAGCCGCCACCAGATGTTCGGAAAGAGGCCTGGGACAGTTCTCCCGCAGCTTCTCCAGAAGGAACCGTCGAGGCTGCTGACTCCTCAGTGCTGGGCTTCTTTCCTCCAGATCTGGGAGAGACTCAGTCTGAGTTGTTTTTAAGTCCCCCAGTTTGGGATGAGCTGTTACTGCAGCTCCAAGAAACCCAGACAGTCTATAATCCACCACTCTCTCTTCAGATCAGTCCGGCGAACATTGCTCAGACTTCCCCTGTGTCTTGGGCATTGTGCTGAGCAAGACCTGCTCTCAGGTTGCCAGAAAAGTCAAGTCCAAGACCAGATGCTGACCAGAAGCTGAAGTGCCCTTGAGCCACGAGGACTTTATGTCCAAAGTGTATCTGAAAAAGCTGTTGGGTCTCAACCCAGGAAAGCAAAGGAAGTCTTTTCTTCCTGTCTTTGGGGAGAAATGCACCCAGCTGAAATGACTCTTCTTAGGTGCCCCGTGGACTTTGGGGCTCAGGATCTTCTAACTGAAGCAGAATCTGCAGACATCTGGCCTGGCACAAGCAAACAGAGACTTCTTGGCTGTTTGTGTGCACAATTTAAGTGCTTTTATCTCACCCCCCACCAGCTATGCCCCTCAGGCCACATTCTCTCTCTGCACCTCCCTGAGACTGGTAGAAATTACCTGTGGGCCTGGATGGAAAAGCCCCCGGGGGCTTCAGGTCATAGCAAGGTCCCAGTCATCAAAGAGAAGACAGACACCTTGGCCTGCTCTGAGTCGGGGACGAATCCACCCCAAACGCAAGGGCAGAGTGGGGAAGCGGGCTGGTGGGTAGACTGGGTGGCTCCCAGAGGCCCAGCACGATGGCCCATTCTGGTGGACCTCTGAGGGTCATAAGAAAAACCTGCACCCCCTGATTAACACGGGTAAACAGCCAGCGGAGCTGCATCAGACACAGGCTTTAAAAAAATCCACCGGTATCCTTAATTAGTATTTTAAAGCACAAACAAAAGGAAAGCAGTCATTATCCCTGTCTATTCCCCAATGTCAGATTCATAAACACACCATCCTGAGCCATTAACAAGTAACACCATATGCTCTAGAAGACAATGCCTTCTTCTTTATTGCCTCCAAGTTGAACTGAGAAAATTGTGAAAGTTCTTGAAATATTTTACAGGTTTGAAAAGTAAAGACAGACTTTGAGGCTGAGCCTTGCTATTTTCAGCCCAGCTGAGAGCTTTAATGCTCCAGGTCCAGAAAACAGGAGAACTGGGCCGCTCCTGGGTGGGACAGCCCAGGTAGGTGGCAAGGGGCATGCTGCTGGACCTCACTCACTGTCCGCTTCCTTTTCTCTGAAGTAGAGAATATGGTGTGGACCAAGTGGAGGGTTTCCCACAGAGCCCGGATCGTGGCTGGTGCTGCAGGCGCTCAGGGCAGAGAAGAGTCCCATTTGCCGTGTTCCCTCCAACTTACCTGAAACTTCACTTACGATGGCCTTGCTGGATCCTGACAGCAATCCTTTGAGGTATTACTCTGACATATCTATAAAGCTTCATTTTTACAGCAGCTTTAGGTTTATAGAACAATGCACAGTAAGTACAGAGTTCCCATACCCCCCAGCCCCATCCCCCAAGTTTTGTATTCAAGGGAAACTGAGGCTCAAATGAAGTGGAGCATTTGTCCAAGGCCGCACTGCTGGGTGGGGGTGGGGACGGCTGACTCCAAGAGTTCCCGTGCTTTCTACCACTCCCCAGACCTTTGCTTTTTTGGTGTTACAACGCCCCAGGTTTGCACTTCTGACTGCACCCTGGGGAGATTCCAACTTAAAGAAAAAGTACCTGTTTCTTTTGGTCCCTGGGGTTCTTGTTCAAAAGATTCCCATGCAATGGAATCCAGAGGCACCTCCAAGGTGACTCCAGGCTTGAAAGCCAGTGACCAGGGAAGGCTCAGCCCAAAAGCCAGAGGACATGTTTTTCCCATGCATCTCCATAGTCTTACCACCTTGTGATAGTGCATGTGTTCTAGTTCATAGGAGAACATTCTTGTATTTGTACTGTTAACCACAATTGTCACCCACCTCTGGGTTCACTGTGTTATTCAGTCCCTGGATTATTCTCTAGCTTTCTTTTTTTTTTTTTTCTTTTTTTTAAATTTTATTTATTTGAAAGAAACTTTAGATTAATAAATGTTACATAAACCCCCTTGATCTTGGATTACTAAAAGAAATTTTGTACTTCCTACAGTTCATACAAACACGAAGGGCATTTCATTTAACAAGGTTTTACTCCTTTCCTTACCCCCAAAGGAAAAAACAAAAACAAAACACTGACCTCACTGTCTCACCCACAGACACAGGCTGTTCGGTCTTCACCCCAAACCTTGCCCAGATTTTCCCTCTAAAGTGCTGCCAAGGAGGTGTTTACAGTTTTCCAAAATGGAAGCCTGACAGGAATTACCAAAAGACATCCATCAAAGTAAACCAAATAGAAAATAAAATGTAGGAGCTCAAAACATTCCAAGTGCCATGACAATTTATTATGAACTGCCTCTCCTTGGAAGGAATCAGCACATAAAAAGCCACATAAATTAGCACATAAACTCTCCCTCCGTCAGGCTTAAAAATACATGTGCGGAGCAGCATTACTCACAACAGCCATAAGGGGGAAATGACCCAAGGGTCCATCAACCGACGGATGGATAAATAAAATGTGGTGTATCCACACGATGGAATATCATTCAGCTGTAAAAAGGAATGAAGTTCTGGTACATGTGACAGCATGGATGAACCTTGCAAACATTACACTAAATAAAAGAAGCCAGACATAAAAGGCCATCTATTGTATGATTTCATTTATATGAAATATCTGGAATAAGCAAATTCATTCAGACCGAAAGTAGAGTACAGGTTACTAGGGGCTAGGGGAGGGAAGGAGATGAGAGGTTACTGTTTATTGGATACAGGGTTTCTGTTTGGGGTGATGACAAAGTTTTGGTCATGGATGGTGGTGTTGGTAGGACAACATGAATGTAATTAATACCACTGAACTGGACTCTTAAAATGGTTCAAATGAGGAATTTTATTATATATATATGTATATATATAAAACCACAATAAAAATTTTAAAATGTGCGTACGTGTGTGTATATAATGCCATTTGTGTTTTGATATCAATTTGAATGAGGGTTTTTAAAATACTTTTCCAGTTACTATTGCTAGTTCTACCTTGGGCTCAAAATTATGTCAGAGTTCAATCACGAAGCTTGCCTGATCAGCTGTGACAGTGTGTTTATGCCCCAGAGAGCCGAGTCTTTGAGCGCCCTCTGAGAAGATGACAATGCTGATAAAAGGGTGCAAAAACAAGCCCCAGGAAGAAAGGTTGAAGGTATTGGAGTGATTTCTCCTGGGGAATACAAGGATGAAGGAAACCTTGTCCACTCTCCACCTAGAGGGAAGGTTTGAAGCAAGGATGAAGGATTAAGGTGAGAATGAAGACACAGTTTCCTGACCTGTCAAGGAACCGGCCGTGGAGAGAAGCCGCCCTGGCTCCTTCTCGGCACACCTTCTAAAGAGTGGAGGCTGTTCACCGGCCCTGTGGCTCCTGGCACAGGACCCCGAAGGCCGCAGAACCAAGCGGGGAGGTCTGTAAGTGACCTCCGCAGGAGGCGCGGCAATGGAACCAGTTCACCGCCCATCCCAAGATTTCATCTCCCGCCTCTCCCCAGGGTGGGTCACTTCTTCCTGAGGTAACCTTTGCGCCGTCTTTGAGAGGCACTGAAGAAGCACTAAGCATTGTTGATGGTCTGTAAAGTTCCCCACTTTTTCCACAGCCCGGAGCTCCCTACCACAAGCTTCCTGGCACTGTCAACCACAAAGATGACAGTGATACCTCCCTCACCTGAAAATATTTATTTTTAATGGAAAATAAATATCACTTGGGAAATTCAAACAAAATGCTATGCTAAGGAGAAAATATTCCATTTATTCAATATCTTCTTGAAGAATGGCCACTTGGAGAACTTGCCTAAAGACCTGTAAGACCCAAGGGACGAAGTAAGGGCAGTTTCAAGGCCTTTAGCTGGGAGCTTCTTCCCCCATGGGTTCCAGTTATAAATACAGTTTGGGTTCTCAGTGTAAAGCAGGCCGCTAATGCACAGTTATAGGTGATGCTATTATAGATGCATAAAAGGGAGGAAATTCAAAGTTACGATTCCCACCGCCACAGTAACTCAGCCGCATGGCACAATCTGTTACATGCACTGCCGAATGCCGAGGTGGCTTTCACGGTCTCCATTACGTATGTGTGATGTGAAAAGGTCACAGTGGCAGAGGGAGTCATGATTCTGAGTCTTCTAATAGTCACGAATTTAAAGTGAGTTTAAAATGGCTACTTTTTTGTCATTTGGTTTTTCTTGCTGCGGTCGAGTCTGTTTTTCATCGCATTTTGGATTCTCAGAACTACGCTGGCAGATTCTTCGTTTTCATTCAGAGATTATTTGCTGCAGTTCAACAAATATCCATTAAGTGCTCTTACAGGTATATAGGAGCTACCAGAGAGGAATAAATCAATACCCTCCCTGGCCTCGATTTCTCCTTCCAGTCAAGGAGTTACTACGCACACAAATATTCACAGCACACAGTAGGGCCATCATAGACCCACGAAGGCAAGAAGAGAGTACTTCGTGGAGGGCGAGAAAGGGAAGGGAATTAAAACGTAGTGATCCCCTGCTACAGAGCAAGGTGCTAAGCTGTGCATGGACATTTTATTTAATACTCACAGTTTATAAGAATGACATCCCCCCGCCTTACGGATGTGTACACTGAGGCTACTAGGTAGTGGAGGCAGGGTCTGAATCCAAATCCAAATATGTAAAAGCCCATACTCTTTCTGGGATATACATGGCATGTAATAAATGTTACTACACCTGAGTGGGAAGCTGCTGAAAGCTTTTGCTCAGGGAAGTGACACCATTGCAGTTGGTTTAGGAGGATTATTCAGGTAGCAGTGTGCATCAGGTGATGGAGGACCACTGGGGGGTTCCTACGAGGTTCGAGGGGAAGGCTAAGAGAACTCAGAAGTAAGGCAGGTGTGTGTGAGGGGGTGGTGGGGATAGAAGGAAAAACATGGACGAGCGTAACAGAGATGTTCTCCATGAAGCTGTACAAATGTGATCCCAAACTGCAAAAGCTAGAGACCAGCAAAAGCTTTGGGTTATAAGGGCAGAATAAAAAATCCAAGTGGTTTTTAGATTCTCTTTTGAGACCAGTTTTTAGACCAGAGAAACTTAGATTACATCCAAAACCAAATTTGCAATATATGTAATCAGTTCAGCACGTTTTATCCACTCTAACACACAGGTTAGTGCGTACATGAGCCTATCGTGGCACAGAACTCTCTCTCTTTCCTCCCTGCAGCTGGGGGTGGAGGCGGCCAGTCCCCGGGACACCCGAGGCCGACTTCACAAGCCATGATGGGGGAATACAAGCAACTTTTAGCCCCGGGATCCTATAGCTGGTGAAAATTCCCTACGTGGCTGCACGGGCTTCTCCCGTGTTTGAAACACACCTTGTGTTTTAACTATTCGTTTCCACATCTCCCTCCTCTAGCACATTTGAGTTCCTTGAGAACAGAGAAGAAATCAGATGTTATTTGACTTTGTAGTCTAAGTAACTAGCACAAAACCAAACAGAGCAGGCACCCGATAAAGGGATCCTGAACGAAGACATACCCCACAACAAAAAATATACACAACAGTCCTCTATTAAGTTCTACTTGCTCTCCAATCTGGCTCTATTGCCCCACTGATGACCATAGGCAACTCAAAAGAGGTCTTGTACTTTCTGCATGATCTTTCTGTAAACCTACAGTTGCTCTAATAAAAAATATTTTTTTAAAAAAGAGGTCTTGGTTATTCTCAGTGCCTTATACTGTTAAACAGGTGGACCTAACTTTATGCAAGTGTTTCTGAAAGAAATTCCCCACAAATCAGATTTTTCTCCATTGGCTCCAATTTTAAATGCACGTAAAGAGCCTCTTATTTAATGTATTCTTCAAATATACTTTCTCAAAGAGAAGAATCATTTCTATAAAGCGAATCACTAACCTTACAGTTATCTGTTTTCAAATCCAAGTTTGACTTAAAATTGCTTACACTTGGGGCATGCCTACCCCACCCTACTCCAAAGCCTGCTCATCCTCCGTGGAAGAGGAGCGAAGATTTCCTTGCTCATTTGTGCAGGGCGGGGGCGGCTGGGTAGAATGTAACTTAAGATCCATGTGCAGATATTTCCGGGTCCTCAACCGCTGGGGCTCCCCAGATGCGTAACAAGAGTCCAACATGATCAGTGGATCATTTTGATCGTGTTTAGCAGCTGAGTTTAGAAAACAAAGCAAATAATTCAACATCTGCTCCATTACACTTACCAACAACACATCTCACAAAGAGGGGTGTTTGCACAGTGGCGAGAAGAAAGAAGGTGAGCCGCCTGGCAGGAAGCTGACAGGTGTGCACGCCGAGGCGTTTTTACGGCAGGTTCTTTGGTTTAGGATTGGGACATTCTGTTTCTCTCCAGAGAGCAGGCGAGCAAGAAAGAAAGGAGAGAAAGAGCGACTTTGGCCTGTGGCCCAGGCTATCTTTGCAGGACCTTCCTACGGACATCTGACGCGTGGCTGTGGCGTCTCCGGGAGGGGTGGGAAAGGGCTTGGGGACACTTTCAGCCCAGAACACTGCATCCTGTCCAAGCTACTAGAGTATGTGGAAGGGGAGACAGAGCCCCCGGCCTCCCAGGGCTTTCTGTGCCCCGTGCAGCCAACTGGCTAGCGGCTAGGTCTGCTTCTGCACCGTTGCCAGCGGCGGGGTGTGAGCCTAGCTGTCTCTAAGAGACCCAGCGTCTGTCCAGGGAGAAGGGCGTCCCCTTGTTCTGTGTAATGGATTCTCCACGCAGAAGTTATTCTCCAGGGCCGGTTCCCACTGCCCTCTCGCCTCGCCCACGCTCTGGCCGGCCGAAGACCCCGTCGGAAGCCAGGCTGAGGCTGGCAGGCTATTATGCAGATCCATGAATTCATAATCCAAAATGAACCCATCAAAACATTTGCTCTTACTTTCAACCCCATTGTTCCCCGAGTGGAAACGTTAAGACATCACAGCCGAAAAGCTAAATATGGCAGACAAAAGTTTTCCCACAGCCTTTAGCCCTTGAACATTCTAATGGCATTGAGGAGGTGTGCGCCGGCCCACACTGCCGCTGGGGCTGCGCTCCCCCGCTCGCCCCCTGCCCCCTTGCCCAGCAGGCCCCGCTTTGTGGAGACCAGCTGCCTGTTGCTATGGTGATTTGCTTACCGAGGGGCAGCGTCGGGCACCTAACCCAAGTGCTTTTTTTAACCAAACCGCATGCTTATTAAAAGAAAGGAGAAAGTTTCCATTAAAATATCTGGGCTGATTACATTTGGAAACTTAATAACATGTGTTGACTCAAATAACTCTCATTGAACTGAACCCCAGCAGGGCTCCGAGTTCACCAGGGGAACAAATATCTCTGATGAAGCTTTGGCATCTTAACCCTGCTTAACATTTTAATTAAGAAGGGAAAATTCGGTGTCATTTGCTTTTCTGCAGTCTCCAGGAGAGGCAGGGAACATGCTCGAGAATTCCTCCAAGAGTGAGGCGGAAAGAAATACATTAGCTAATTAGGGATGATGCAAAACATCTATATACAAGGGATATATATGCTATTTCTTTGTATCGTCGGCCAACTTTGCTGCTGGCCACTTTTTTTCCAGATAGATTTCATAGGAGAGGATGCATGAATATACATTAAAAAAAAAAAATACTCTTAATTGAGAAACTGTCACTTGAGGCTTTTACTCAGCACAACAAGAGAAAGGGGAGGACAGAGGCCCAATAGTACAGTCCTGTCCTTGGGAACTGCCTTGAATTCAGTAACTTTAAGCAACTCTTCCTCAAACGTTCACACTTTAGCCATCAAAACTCATCGTTTTCATTAGCATTTCCTTTTCCTTGCCAGGCGGACACCCTGGGGAATGTTTGTTCCCATGGCCCAGTTAGGGAGAAAATACTGTCTTCCCTGTTATTCAAATGAGCTCGTGGAAGGGAGTTTAAAAGAGCAGAAGGGCCTGGGGTGGCAGAGGAGTGGGCACGGCCGTCCTGTCTACACACGCTCGGCCAACCTGATGGATTTATCCCCGTTCTGGAGAAAAAAGCAAATGGAAATAAAAAGAGGAGGAAAACAGATTCCACCAGAGGGGGTGTTGAGATTTTCAGTCTATTTCCAAACTGAAAAGCAACCAGCAGAGGCCTTTTCTTGGTTTTAGACATCCAGTCTTGGCCCAGAGTTCTCCATTTATCTTGAGCCTGTTCCTCCTTCCGACTCCAATTCATCTACAACCCAGTCCTGTAGCCCTGAGAGTTTGCTTGCTGGGACTCCTCCCTGTCCTATTTGGCCCGCTGTCTCCTTCGGGCCCCTGGAGAAAGCAATGCCCGGTAACCCCTTCCATCTCTGGACCCAAAAGGGATGTGGAACAACTGAACTATGCGTTAATTGCGTTAAGACGCTTTCTCTAATGAAATAGTGGCTTTCTCCATAGCAACGGAGATTAAAAGATGCAGAATGGCGGGTCCTCCAGGGCCTGTCTGTCTGGAAAGTGATTGCCACTTTACAGAACAATTCAGTACACATAGAAGTTTATTGTGCACATTTTGCCCAAACTGACTGCTCAGGTCACACTCTCCAAAGCCTCTTTCTCTCCCTCTGAGAGCTGTTTTCAGGCTGCTTTTGGGGAGGGAATCAAGGGGTATCTGCAGCCTGGTTAGGGGGTGGTAAATGAGAGCTGCTTAGATCTGGGGGTGGGGGGATGGAGGTGACAGGAGAGAGCTGCTCTCTAGCTTGAGCCCGTTCAGGGGGTGGGGGAGGAAAAAAACCAAAGCTTGCAGCTTGAGTGTAAGTCAGCTCCAAAGAAACCCCACGCTTCATTAAGCATCTTTTAAAATGCTCTTTGAGATGCCCAGAGGGGGTAAGGTAATTCCCTTTTCATTTTTGTGCATCTTTCCAAAGCACACAGTGCTTCTATTTCATAGACCAAGGGGTAAGTGGTTTCCCAAGTTGGAGGGAGGGGGAAATAAACACTATCTGGACTAAAACATGCACAACGGGGTGAGATAACAGCCCCTGCAGACTGCAGGACCCCAACGGGCAGAGTAGAAGGCGCTGGTTAGGCCGCGCTGCTTCTCCACCTTCCTTCTTTCATGCCCTGGCTCTTTTTCCTCTCTCCTCCCTGTAGGGTAAACCAAAAGCACGGAGACTTAGATCACCCGCCACCACGGTGGGGAGACACCAAGCCCACATGGCCCCACGCTTCCGATGCGCATAAGAGGAAGCCCTGATAAAGACCTGTGAGTAACGGTTGTCAGAAAGAACCCCAGGTAGTAAAGACACGTTGGGGAATTCTAAAGGAAGCTAAAAGTCATTGTGATTAAAAAATCCAGATTCAAACACATTCAAAAGTACATGCTCAGCTGATAATATAATCAACCTCAAGTGCCTCCAGTTTAAGAGTCCGGGCTCTGGATGGCCTGGGCTTGAGGCCTGGCTCCCCAGCTCAGCCATACAGCTGCAGGCAGGACACTGAATCTCTTGGGGCCTCAGTTGAACTGCCTTCTAGTTGCAAAAAGGAGGTGAGAATAGTACCTACTTCATAGGTTCTTGTTGCTGTCCCTACTGGGCAGAGCAGTGCCCTATTCTGTTTGTGTAGCACTTCTTGATTCACGAAGGGGCTCTGCTCCTCTCCCCTCCCCCTCCTGAGCCCCCCAGGGCTGTTCTGAGCAGCCTTGGGTGTGTCCTGCAGGAGGGAGGTCAAAGCCCTCGCATCAGACGCTCAGGCCAAGCAGGAGAGGGTGAAAAACACAAACCAAGGAATCTAACCTTCTAAATCCAACCCCAGGGGCAGAGAACATTCTAGACTCCAGGACACAGGGATGACCAAGCCTGAGAGAGGCGGTGCCACCCAGGGTTCACAGTTCAGGGCCACAGGGAGGGGGAGGCACAGGAGGAGGGCAGAGCAGGGGCGGCCGCCCTAGGGAGGAGAAGGCAAGCAAAGGGTCCCAGAGATGCTAGCTTCTACTTTTATTTAAAAAAGCAAAAATTTAAAAGATAACACACTTAAGGGACATTGAAGTGCTTAGGCTTCTCTAGGAAATAAAAATGCTATTTATGCTGGCAAAAAATATAATTATTCCCACTTTCAAAAGTGTTTGAAGAAAACTGGATGAAGGCCACAAATCTAAATATTTATAGCTCCGGGAAAGCTGTGTGCTACTGTGATTTGTTTTCTACTTTAGAAATAACAAGTAGATGATGATGATGATGATGACAATGATGCTAATTATACTATTATCCACACTTTCTGTTCCTAGGACAAAAAACTCCAAATTCTAAACAAAAGGTTTGTCTAAAGCAGTTGAGGGCCTGCTTCCCACAAGGGAGGTCCCAGGTTCGGTTCACCATGCCTCCTAAAATAAAACAAATAAATAAAAAACAACAACAAGCAAACAGTAGAAAAAACCAACTCAGGGAAGCCAATGTGGCTCAGCGGTTGAGCAAGGTCCCAGTTTCAATCCCCGCCCCCCCAAAAATGAAATGCAAATTTTTACCTGTCCCCAACTTCCAGGCCTATTCCCTTTAACAACATCCCCAGGTGATTCATGTGCATGGTAAAGTTCGAGAACTGATGGTCCATGCAGAGTTTCCACAAAGCAGAGTGGAAAGGTACATGGCCACCAATTCAGGGACCGTTTCCCAGCCTCCCTTGCAGCTAGGTGTGGCCATGTGATTAAGTTAGTATGTGAGCAGAGGTGAGGTTTGCAACTTCCAGGTGTGTTGCTCTTAAAGGGGAAGAGCCTGAACTCCTCTTTCCTCCCTTTCTCACAGGTTGGATATGAGCCTTATAGCAGTAGATGGAGCAGCCATCTGAGATCACAAAATGGAATCTCTGTGCTGGGGATGTCAGTGCAAAGAAGAAGGGGCCTAGATATCTGACAATTATGCAATTTACCACGCCAGCTTTACCTCTAAATTACTACAGCACATCTTTATTTCTATATCTTTTATGATACTGCCTTCTAGTTGCAATCTGTATGTGTATTATTTCTCAGTATAGACTGACAGTTTCTTTTTTGAGGGATCACATCTTATTTGTTTTTATATTCTTTACTTTATCCAGTTCTGTGCTTTGCCTTTATATAATTACCAGTTAAATGAATGAATGATTTTTTTATTATTAAGGTATACTTGCTAACCTCCTGCTTGCCAAAGATGGGACAATATGAGCTCAATAACGATAATAATTAAAATGGATTAAAACTCAATGAATATGTCTAAATCCATGAATTCACAGTAATATTTTAAAAACCCAAACTGGTCACTTTCATAGAATAAGAAGCAAATTCATTATCATGAAAACTGGGAAGTAAAGGGAAAGGATTATTTATCCTCTCTTTCCTCTATGAACTGTACTGCAGGTAACTGAATAGTAGATGAGGAGGGGCATTTCCTTATAAAATTATTCTAGCTAATAAATGATAGAATTAGAACATCACCATTTTGTAAGTCCTCCCTGTGGGGATCCACAACACGTAGCCTCCTGCATGACCTAGAAAGGTGAACAATCCTTCCCGGAAGGGAGAGAGTGTATAGATGGTATCGTAAACTATAATCTTGCCAAAGCAGTAAACATCCTTGGTAAACGTCCTTCCTATAGGGGTAGTGGAAATATCACCCGACCCCCATAAGTACACTTCACGTGACCCTGGCAGAAACTCTGTTCTCATACGCTATGTAATGTTCTTTATGTCTCATTTTCCCATCTCTTTGAGGAGCACTATCTTCATTCTCTGAACATCCACCTTCAGAGAGCCACTCCTGTCTGTAAGTCCCAATAAAGCTTATGTCTGACTCAGTACCAGGTGTGTTCTTTGCTCTCACAGCTGCACCAACTTGTGCCCTTCAGGATTTGGGTTGTAATACTCCCCTAACAAATTAATGGGTCCAGACATAGAGCATTAAATACTGCTAGCATCACAAAAACACAGGCAGCAAGGCATTATGTGTCTCTTGTAGTCTTCCCAAAGGGATTGAACCTGAATCTGATCGAGCCTCTGTGCTGGAAACACAGAAAAGAGAGGGACATGTTGAATTGTGCACCATGAATGTATGACTGGCAAAACTCCTGACTGTGGGAAACTCTACCTGTCAAACAGAGAAATTGTAAGAAAAAGAAGGAGGAATTTATGGATTAGAAGAAATAACAGGAGGGAAGAGGAAGAAGTAATTATCATATAAAAAGGAAAGAAAGAGAAAAAACAAACAAAATAGAATTTTTTAAAAAGGCAAGAAAGTGATTACCACAAAGGTCTTGATAGTGGGAAGGAAGGCATTTGTGAACAGAATGGGGAACAAGAAGGGCTTCTGGGGTAGCTATTTCTTGACTTGGGTGGGTATTTTAGTTTGCTGGCTGCTAAAACAAATACAAGGCAATGGGTTGGTTAAAACAACAGGAATTCATTGGCTTATGGTATTGAGGCCAGGAGAAGTCCAAAACCAAGGCGTCATCAAGGCGATGCTTTCTCCAGAAGACAGTGGCATTCTGGGACTGGGTGCCAGTGAGCCTTGCTCCTTGGCTTTTCTGTCACATGGCACTGCACATGGCAGTCTCTCCTAGCTTCTCTGGGTTCTGTAGACTTCTGGCTTCTTCCTGTGGCATTTTTCTGTGTCTGAATTTCATTCTACGTATAAAGGACTCCAGTAATAGGATTAAGACCCATTCTGATCCAGTTGGGCAATACCTTCCCTAAAGAAACCTCACCAAAAGGTCCTATTTGGAAATAAAAATGCCCAATGAAACACACACACAAAGGTCCTATTTACAATGGGTACACACCCACGGGAATGGAGTTAGATTAAGAACGTGTTTTTCTAGGTACATAGCTCCAAGCAACCACAGTGGGGGTTATAATGATTAAATTATAGTTTATTAAGCTTTTCTTTTTTTAAAAGAAGCACTTGCTAAGTGACCTCCCGCATGTGCTACCATGCTGAGGTGCTTTGGTTGGCATTCCATGGATGTCCTGTCTACAGAAAGGCCCCCAAATTGGCACATGCCCTTGGCAAGTCTCAACCCAGAATCAAGAAGAAATCTTGGGCTCTGATCTGATCTGATCTAGTCCAACTCCATCATTTTACAGATGGGAACAGTCAAGTTCAGAAAGATGAGAGCAGAACTCTTTTTACCAAGTCACACTTCATCCATATCTTGTATTTTCATGTTCTACTCATGCTCTTTTCTCCCTGTTGCTCATCATACTTGCGCATATTGACTCTTACTATGTGGGTTAAAATATTTAAATCAGAGTGGCTTTTCTGCTTCCTTCTCCACTTAGTTCAAAAGTCTGGACAACTTTAACAGGATACTTACTCATGACCAAATATCCTGAATGAGTATTCATTCAAGAGACAGGTACTGACTATCTACTATACAGATGTAAGGCACTAATCTACTTTGAAAAAGAATTTAAATAAAATTAATTCATGCACACAGTGAAAAATCTAAACAGTAAAAATAAAAAAGTGTAAGATGAAAATTAAAGCCCACTTTGAGTTTCTCTATACCCAAACTACAACTATTTATGGTGACATGTGCAATTCTCCAGAAAACAATTTATGCAAATAAAAAATGTATATGTATAGTCCTCGGAATAATCTTTTAAACAAATTACACATAGAATACATACCGGTATTTACCTCGCATTTTTCACTTAATAATATATTTTGGGAAATTTGCTATTTCAGCACACATAGTTCTATCTTATTCTTTATAATGGCTGCATGATATTCTATTATATATTTGTTTCATAATTTATTTAACCATTCCCTTGATACCCATTTAGGCTTTTGAAATTTTGTGCCACTACAAACATGTTAAAGGGAACAGCCTAGTAGATATACCTTTAAGTAACTTCACAAGTCTTTTCAATAGGGTATGTTTCTTAGCAATGGAATTGTTAGGTCAAAGGTTATGTGCATTTTGAATTTTGAGAGATATTGTTAAAATACTCTCAACATTTTTGCATTGATTTACACTCCTACAAACAATGTATTTAGTGTCTATTTCCCTAGATCATTCATAACACTGGTCATCATCACACATTCAAATTTCTGACATCAATGAAAAAATTGTATAATGCTAAAAAAAATTGAATGTCATTGATGGTTTGACTTGCATTTCTTTAATTGTGAGTGCTTAAAAATTCTTATGTGGTTATTGCTAATTTTTATTTCTTTTTCTGTGAATTGCATGTTCAAATCCTTTGCACTTTTTTTTTCCTATCAGGTTTAAGTTTCTTCTTGAAGGGCTCAGAAACCTAGAAAGATGACTTGGAAGCCTTCAAGGATACTTTCCTTTCTTATTATTACAAAAAGCTTAACCTCATTTGGCATAGCATGAGTTTCTGCATCTCATGATTTGATCACACTGAAATGCTTTACAATCTACAGCATGGTCAGATAGCATAAGGGAGATATAGTCATTTCTACTTTCTTAACTATTTTCATAATAATTTCTGACATCTGTTAGCCACTATAAATTTAAACTTAATTCATAATAAAATAAGCTTGTCATTATGCAAATTACTTGGTTTTAAAACCTCCCCACCTTCCACATCCATTAAAAAGTGACCAAACAAGAACTTCCTAATACCTCTACATGTTTATTGGAAACATTTAATAAGCAGACCACACCTCTCTGAGTCCCAGTTTCTCTATAAAATAAGAGGGTTGGACTAGTTCTCCAAATCTGTAGTTCCTTTTTTTTTTTAGGTTCTGGGGCCAGGGATTGAACCTGGGACCTCGTATGTGGGAAGCCAGTGCTCAATCACTGAGCCACATCAGCTCCCCTGAGTTGGTTTGTTTCATTTGTTTGCTTTTTGTTTGTTTTTTAGGAGGCATTGGGAACCAAACCAAGGACCTCCCATGTGGGAAGTGGGCACTCAAATACTTGAGCCACATCTGCTCCCCTGCAGTTCATTTCAGATCCAACAAAGCTGGGCCTACAAACCAGACACTCAAACAGAATTAGTTTAGGCCTAAAAGGAAAAGCCAGGCTACTGGTAAGGAGAAAAATGATGAACATGAAAATCTGACAACAGGTGACCCAAGTCTGTTGTCATTACTCTAATGGCAACAGGAGGTACAGGAGCCACACCTATAGATGGATTCCAGCTGGGCTTCATGAGATCATGGACTAGGACACCTCCAAATCCAAAGAATCACTCCTTTGCTTGCTGAATCCTAGGGGAAGCCCTATTTCGTGGTGCACATGCAATTGTCCCAAAGGCCGGCTGGGAATTTCAGTCATTCAAATGGACTCCACGTGGTGTGTTCTCAAAACCAAATCATTTTCTGTAAACATATTGTCGATGATAGTGTTAGTATTTTTCTTCTGAGGCTGTTGTATGTGTGTTTTAGGATAAAGCAAATGAGTAATTATGTTGGTATCATTGTGAACTGGGATTTTTCAGAATGAAGAGAGAAATATTAAATCCATCTCTTTAAGTAAAATCCCTAGAGTCCTAGATTTGAATTGGAAATATAAGTATGAACACATGATACATTTTTTTTAAAAAGTTATTTCCTAGTTCTGTATCTTGAAAAGGTCCAAAGCAATCCTAGCCCAGTAGCAACAAATGCTTTTAGTACCTAGTTTGTGACTTCTAAATACCATTTTCCACCAAAAGGAACCAGGATGCTTTAAAGAAGTGAGTTGATAAATGCATTACCTTCCCCCCAGCATGGGACATGACTCCCAGGGATGAGCCTCCCTGGCACCGAGGGATTACTACCAAGCACCAGTTAGCAATGCAACTGGAAAAAGACCTCAAATAGAAGGGGGGAAAGGTAAAGATAAATGAGTTTATGTGGCTAAGAGACTTCAAAGTGAGTCGGGAGGTCATCCCAGAGGTAACACTTACGCATATCTCAGTAGGATCTCATAGACTGCCAAAGTGGATACTACCCCAAATAGTGGGGGTCCTGAGGGCTCTGGAGACACCCAGGTCCTATGGTCAGGGCAGATAGCTCTAGAGTTTGGTGCCTTGCCAGTGGGCCCTACTTTGGCATTTGTGCTCCTGAGAGTGACAGAGTTAGACTCAATTATGACTTCCTTACACATGGCTCATCTGTCCCTTCTATTTAAACCTATACTTGGTGCTGGAGTTTGTAGGTGTACATCCAAGAGACTGGAATCTTTGGGCTGTCAATGTGCCAGATGGGCTGGAGCCTCAGTGGAATTGCAACACCCACTCTCCAGTTCATTGGACTCACCCAGGACAGCTAACAAGGAGGTGAGGATTGACAACCACCATACCAAGAAAACAAGAGAGCCTACAACTGCAAGCAAGAGAGTCCCATCCATCAGCCGTATGGGATTGAAGCCCCCTCTCAATTAGAGGTGGAGTGGACATCACCCTCCCAGAATCCTCGGGATAGAGGAATGAACTATGGGCTAGAGTGGACTTACTGGTATTCTACTATAAACATATTGTGATTCAAGCAATGGAAAAAATTACAACACTGATGTGGAGACAGTGGCCACTGGAGACTCGGGGCGGGGAGAGGGAAAAACAATTGTAATATGGGGGATTTTTTGGGACTTGGGAATCATCCTTAATGACATTGCAATGACAGATATAGGCCATTTTATATCATCCTATAACATGCAGAACTGTGTGGGAGAGAGTGTAGACTACAATGTGAACTATGGTCCATGCTCAGTGGCAGTACCCCAGGATGCATTTAGCACTTGCAATAAATGTGCCACACTAATGAAGGATGTTGTTTATGTGGGAAGGTGTGGGAGGTGTGGGGAGTGGGGCATATGGGAATCCCTATATTTTTTGTGTAAAATTTATGTAATCTAAGTATCTTTTTAAAAATAAAATAAAATTATATTTTAAAAACTATAAAATTGTATGGTGCAAAGTATAAACTAGAATGTAAACTATTGATCATGTTTAGTAGCAATGCTTCAATATTTGCTCATCAATTGTCACAAATGTACCACACTCATCTAAGATGCTGTTAATGGGGGAAAGTGTGGGAGGGAGAGTGGGTGGAGTAAATGGGAATCCCCTATGTAGTCAATGTAACTATTCTGTAACCTAAAACTTAAAAAAAATATGAAAAAAAAAATAAAGTGAGTTGATCATTGTTGAGGTTGTTAATGAGTACCTGGGGGTTCATTACATTTTTCTCATTTGTGTAGGTGTGAAATTTTCCAAAATAAAAAGCTTAGAGCATTTTTAAGTTGAATAACCCGTGATTCCAAGGATGCTAGTATCTATGTTCTGATCTGACCTTGAGCACCTCGGATGATCTCACTGACTCCTTTCAATGATCCTGAGAAGCTCTTAACATATGAAACTTTTAATCACAGCTCTCATAAGATCAACTTTTCTATTCCTACGATGTAATGTCCTTTATGAACGTTATTTGTCCCAAAGAAGAAATACACTCTGACAGAGATACCAAGAGAATGACCCTCTTCCCTACCACACACACACACACACACACACACACACACACACACACACACACACAGGGCAGGGCTGGGTGAAGGACATTCATTATAATGAAAATTATTGAGGTTCTAATTCCTCTTCTTTTTTACCACCAAACTCTGAAATGCTCAAAGTCTTCCCCTTTGGGATTCTTCATTCCTTGAGAAATGAACACATGTATCAGAGAGAAATAGCTCAGACATTTCCAAGAGGCTTAATCCAGCCCTCAACTCAGATGTGTCAAATAAGACATGGTGGCACGTGATGCAATCGTCAGAGGCCATCCTTCCATGCTCACTCCATGCACTTTTATTCTGACCATTTTCTCTCTTCTCTCACATTACTGTTTGATTTTTTGTGAGTTGTCTGGTTAACCCTATGGTGGACAGTAATGCAACAATTTTGGCCTAAAAACAAGACTTTGTCCCTACCGCTAAAGTGTGTGCTTTATACTCCCTCATTTCTGCAGAGGAACACTTTCTTGGTGATTGCTACCTGTGAAGCTGGACTATTTAAATAATTTGCAACATATAATCAAAGGGACCTTAATAAAATGACCAGGTTATTTTCAATTATTATTATAAAGCCATCTGTTAATCCATCTTATTTTAAAAGGTCAGTGACAATTGATTCATAAAGGCTGTTAACAAGTTAATAGTAAATTGTGTTCGCCAATTCTTTGTAACCACCACCTTTCTACTGGAAAGTGGGGAAAAGTGCTAAAAAATGAGTGTATCTATGCTGCCTAAAAGCAATCAATGCATGGTCATGGACTGGAAAAAAATTACCAAAAAGCCCCATTATTGGGAAAATTGGTGAAATCTGATGTGCTGTAGAAAACACTCCCATGTCAACATTCTCATCACTGTACTGTGATCATACGAGGGAACGAGTGGGGGAGAGAGAGAATGGCAAAGGCAAAAACGTTGACAATCGAACCCGGGTCCAAGGCAAGCCGTGGCTCTTTCTACTATTCTTGCAACTTTTTAAAAAGTTAACAAAAATGACAATGCCTCTGAGCCGCAGGCAATGCCGGCTCTGGCACCCAGCACCTTCGGGTGCCTCTCCGCAGCGGGCCTGCGAGGACGGCGTGCGCTGAGGGTGTGGTTTGAGGAGAGGAAAGTGTTGTGATCCCTTTTAAGGGGTGAGCGGGGCGTGGCATCAAAAGGTAGAGCCGTCATCATGCTCTTAGGCCAGACGCCCGGGGACTTTTAATACCAAAACGAAATAACAGCAGTCGGAAGAAAACAAATATTCCAGGCAGTTTAATCTTTATTTTCTTACGGGATTTGGCAGGAGCCGTCAGGTCTGGAACGCTGGGGCTTTTGGGGACCTTTGTATCTATTATAATGGTCTGGATACTGGTTCTTTTTATTCTCTCTCATTAAAACGGGAATGAAAAGTCTCCTGATAAATGGGTAAAGGCATGGTTCAGTTTCCCATAACTAACTGTGCTCATATACTTTTGTGCCCCGATATCAAAATGTACACCTGCAATTTACCTTCTTGGAATTTTAGAGTCTCGACTCCCTAAACTTGCTGTAAATGCTGGGCCAAGCAGAAGGCTGGATTCTTGACAAGTCAGTAAAGACCAAAGTTTCAGTTGGAAAGCTTTGTCAAAAAGAATCTTATAAATATTGTAAATTTACCATATAAAATCTAATTCATCCTTCTTGGAAGACAGAAGAGTTTTTGCCTTTAGAATTTGTCTTTTGTTATTCTCCAAGTTCTATATAGTTGTCAAAGTTAACTTCTTCTGCCAAATACTAAGATTCATCTTCATGACACAGTACAACAGACAACAGGGCTTCTATGTCATAATGTAAGCTTAGTTTAAAAGTTTAAGTTTTGTGTTTAATTGTACAATAAAAGGCTGATTGAATTAAAGAAATGTCAGGAATCAATGGAAAAGCATGGAAGGCATTTTATTTTGTTTCGTCTTAATTTTTTTTAGGAGGGAATGTCCCTTTTCTAATACTTAGCAAGAGATAGCCTGGGCTTGGAGAGGAAAAACTAGAGCTAGCGAGACCAGTACGGAGCCTACTGCGATAGTTAACTTGCGAGCTAATGGGTGGTGAACATGAGCAGTGTCAAGAGAATGCGGGGAGGATAAAGATGCTAGCGCTGGTGGAGGGAGAATTGACAGGGCTTTTCAAGTGACTCTGTTGCCCCAAAAGAGAGAGAAGCACCAATGATAGCATCAAGTGGGATGACCGGGAGAACTGGTGTCAATCAGGGAAACACGAGCAAGGGAGGACCTGGTGTTGGAGGACCATGTGGGAAGGAAGGCGTTCAAGAGGTTTTAGAAAGTGGAGCTTGGAGCAGAGGTGAGAGCAGGGGGCAGGGGAGAGGGGGTGACACCACTGAAGAAAATAGAGAAGTTACCGGGCCACTGTGAGAATAAAGGAGTATTTGTTACACTATCCCCAGATGTCCTATATAGGGTGCCCTGCCAACTGTTTTACCCAGAACAGAGCCCCAGACCCTCCTTGACTTTGGCCGAAACTTAACAGTGCAGGCATGCGAAACGATAAGCCATTCTGGGACTGGCTACTGAGCGGCTTCCCTTCACGCTCACAGGCGGCAGCTGACTCGCAGCGCGGCATTTTGCAAGATGAAATCCTTTTGTCACGGGGGGGATTCAGGCAGAAGCACTTAGAAAAGCCAGGCAAGGCTCCTGCTCCTGCCGGTGGGTCCACTGAGCCTCCTCACTGCGTTAAAAAGCCGCGCACATTTCCCAACTGCAGAGCTATGATTCTAAGTCACAGAGAGGAGAAGAAAAGGAAGACATCGTGGAGTGTAATTTCAAAATTGAAAATGCCTGCCACCTTAGATGGACACAACACTCTGTCAACTGAATGTAAAACCAGCTGTCCTCCCTCAGAACACAATCTGGCAATCAAGCAATGTTTTCCAGCCATAGCAGGGAGGAAAAAACATGGTGTCACAAAAATTGTCCAAGTCCTGACATTTTGCCTTCTATAGAACAATCAACAAGCTATATTTCAACTCTGCTAACTACCCTGACCCATCAGCCATAATCGATATTTGCAAAGTGGTTTGGTTTTTCCTCTTTAAAAAAATTAATCTCTCCGGGCTTGCAAGCAATGCAGACACATTGTTTTTTTTTTATTGTTGTTGGGGTTTTTTTTTGTTTGTTTTTTCAAGGCACTGGGGGCCAGAGATTGAACCCAGGACCTCCTACGTGGGAAGTTGGTGCTCAACCACTGAGCCACATCAGCTTCCCTGAGTTGGTTTTATTTTTCATTTGTTTTGCTTGTTGTTTTTGGTTTTACAGGAGGCACCGACAACCGAACCCAGGACCTCCCATGTGGGAGGCGGATGCTCAACTGTTTGAGCCACATCCGTTCCCACATTGAGCTCTGATTCTCCCTGACTCACCCCGGAAGTAGTCAAAGATCTCTTTTCCCTGGATATAATATGTGGGTCCACCTGTAAACTTGCCCGGCACAGCCATGTGGTTTCAGCCGCCTGTCATTCAAGTCAGTGGGAGCTGCGTGGCTCTGCCCGGGGTCTGAAAGCATGGCCCTAAAATTCCCCCAGGAAAACTGGGCTGCTAGAAACAGATTCAGTAGATTCAGTAGAGGCAGCGACGCATGACAAGGTGTCCCTATGGCCAGTCAGGTCCCAGGCAGTCAGTTCTCGGTGTCTCCATGGACCATCCTTCCCACCCAACAGGCCTGCCTGTATTAGTCATTTCTTTAGGATGGCAGCGCCTAAGGAGGGCTGAGGAGGTGAGCATCAGGAAAAGGGGTGCTCCTCGTGTCTCCAAGCAGCTGGACGGGCCCTCACGAATGGGTACACAGAGCAGGGAGAGGCCAGCTAGGCCCCCGTGTCAATCACATCCAAACAGGTTCAGGTAAAATCAAGGCCCAGGCAGTGGACAAAAGTCACCTTATACATAAGAAAGGCATGGGTGGGAATTTTCCAGTTTTCTTCTCACAAAGGGAGAAAGAAAAAGCCACATTTTTTTTAAAAAAGAGTATTTGCTTTTACTTTGCCATTTGAGGTATGAGCTGCTCACCTTGATGATCATGTTCCCACATTGCTAAAGGAAGAAAAAATTATCTAAATGGGTATATATGTGGCTATATATATTTTCAAAGAAAAATAGGGAGCAACTTTAGTTGCAAATACCATTAAGGCAAGATATATGTATCATTTGGAATTTTCTCTAGTACTTTCCCATTTTTATCTTCCTCTTTTCTCTGGAAAATCCTAGTCAATCATTTGAAAAGTATTTCCTGAGAGCCTCCTACAGGCTTACGAGTTGTTTCAGCCCTGGTGGGAGGGCAGCGAACAAGCCAGAAGAGATCCCTCTTCTCACAGAGTGAACGTTTCAGTGGGGGAGACAGATGGACAATTAAATCAACAGTAAAAAATGGTCTTTTGGGAACAGGGCTATGCCAAGAATTCAAACATTACAATTGTTTTGTTGAAAGAGAATGATTGGGTGGCATATATATAAACAGTGGACAGCAGCCTCTCTGAGAAGTTGGTCCAGCCAGAGCAGGGAGAAGAGCATTCTGGCTGGGTCTGGAAAGGGAAGGACCCTGTACAAGGGCCCAGGTCCTTTGGTGCCAAAGCCACGATGAGAACCAGGTCTTCTTTCTGCTCTCTTCCTGGCCCAAGGTGGCTGGCCCTTTCTCTCTCTTTTCCTTTTCACTGTCAAGTCAATGCTCTTAGTCTTGCCTTCTTTCTTATGTCATAATGCCCCACATCTTCTTTCAAGCTGTCCTTTAAATCTTTCCATCCTACCTGTATCAACAACATGTTCTTTTCATTCTTATCAAAATGCAGCGCTTCTCGAGTCTTCACCCAAGAACAGACAAATAAAGGATACAACCCGGAGGTGACTGGTGGCTCCTGACCCCAGGAAGGAGGGCTGAGGGCTGGAGGGCCTGTACAGAGTGTTCAGGACACAGGTGGGAATCAGAAGTCGGTGAGGGACATGGCACCTGCTTCTGGGTTTTCTGCATCTCATCCAGCAGAAAGCACTCCACCCCATCTTCTCACTCCCAAGTGTGACATTCGCTTATTCATGGTCTCAGAACCTTTTGTCCACATGCAGGGTGACAGCCACAGGCTTCTAGGAGAGGTGTGGGACTGTAGCCCACAGAGCTGCTAGGTTAAGCTCAGTGCTGTCTGCCCACAGCGAACCTGGGAACCACCTCTCCTGGCATTTTCTGCCCACCACAGGGTGATGTGGTGATTCTCTGTAAATGTCATTGTGCACTTATCTCTATAAACGTCTCATAAGCCACATGAGATGGACAACACATCTTGTATAGTTGAGCTTGTTCTTGAGGGCCTTACTAGCTTCAAGGAAAAGCAATGGTCTCATAAAATTTAGGAAGAGTTCATGGAATTCAAGACCAAAGTAAGAGTAAAATGAAACTGCAATGAAATCGTTAGAATTGATATTTAGCCTTACTTCACCAGCACCCCTCCAGAATGCCAACAAGGAATCCATGAACAAGTGAACTCCTGCAGGGGTGGTGAAATTTTATTACAGATGCCACCTGGATGGTGTCAAGAGCACTTTGCTGCAATTGCAGAGGTTTATTTGCAAGATTTCTTCCCTTCCTTCAGGATCTTAGGTGCACGTGGACTATTCCCAAGGCACAGAATGTTTTCGGCACGTAGGAAAATGCCTTTGCGACCACTGAAGAATGTCTTGCCATATGTGAAATGAATTTAAGAGGAAAAGGCCAAATTAAATAGGGATTACCCTGATCCCCTTTAAGAATTTTCAATTCATATTAGAGCTTTTTTTTTTTTTTTTTTTTTTTTTGTGTGTGTGCACTAAACCAAAAACAGGCCTGCCCACAAGTACTGGGATCCACACACTCATTAGGTCAGGAATTCATTATGCAAAACAACTATTAGACAACAGCCAAATGTCCCCAGCCAATCCCTCCCCACGTGTCCCCTCACTGCTCAGGGGCAGGTCGACTTCCATTGTTCACGAAGCCCTTGAATTGTTCTTTCCTCTCGCTGTCCATTTGGCAGCAGGCAACCATGAAGCTACCTGCCCAGGCACAGATACCCATGCGAGTATAATCTTCACCACTGATGACATAAGGAAGCACGTTTGTCACGCCCCTCGCTACGTGGCTCCAGCGCCACCAGCCTGCTCGTTCCCAATGCTCACACAAGCAGGCAGAACGAAGGCTGAGTTCCTCGGAGGTAATCCTCAATCACTACACATTAAAAAAGCAAACAGATTGGGTACTTTTCTAGGGTTATAAAGTAAAAATTAAATTTAGAGCCCCTCCTATGGGTGTTTCCGCTGCTCTTAAAAATGTGTTAAGAGCCAGCAAATTCCAATATGGTCCAGTTTGGACTCGCTTCCCAGGAACGCATCCTGAGCATTTTCACCAAATGCTGCGAGACCCCCTCTGAGGAGCAGAGTGAGCCTGGGGTCCCAGATGCTGGATTCTTGGCATCCGCGCCACAATACAAACTTCCTCAAGGGAGGATTCGCAGATGAGTCCGGTCTTCCACTCCGTTGACTGAGACCAATGTGCGTCATTCCTACGATCCCAGAAGTACTGTTTGTTTTCAAGAGCCTCAAGAATTGTCAGATGAAAAAAAGGATTCATGATGCTTCAGACCAGATGCTAATTATGAGCTGGCACCTGATGGGAACCCTGAAGATTTGAACTTGTGGAGCGTGAGGGGTGGTGAGGAAGATACCCAGGGAAGATCAAGGAATAGGTAAGAGAGCGCTTGAAGCTAGAGCTTACGGAATGGAGACACTGGAAATGGGTTGAAGAGTAAGTTGTCACATGCCAAGTCGGGAGCTTTAGACTCACTCTGCCGGTAACGAGGAGCTATGTGAAGTGCAAGACCAGGGGTGGTTGATCAGATACACGGCACGTCCTGTGGATGAAAGTGGTGGCACTGTGATGTGGCTGGGGGAAGCAGTGTGGAAATTGGTGGGAAGACTATTGCAATAATCCAGAAAAAAGGTGACAAGGGCTGCCCTAGCCCAGTGAGGCTGGAAAGGCCCAGAACAGTGCAGGAGATATGGGGATACTGGGTCAAGCGTTGTGATGGCGTGACCAAATCATGAATCAATATCAAATGCTTCACCATTGCCTTAGTTATGGAGTGAAGAATTCCAAGACAACACAAATCTGAAAAAAAAAGAGAAATGGGAGATACAATTTATATAAAAAATATTGCTTCAATGGATCAAAAGAAAGGTTTGGGCTTCCGTGTACATTTAGTCAG